>VUQR01006265.1:12402-39940 GCA_015108515.1 Hemichromis elongatus | reverse complement strand
TACTTGTGTACATTGTGATGCATTAAATAGTGTCACACTCTAGCATGTACCCACTGAAATCTCCTGTTTTTAACTGCAGCTCCTCAAGAATGTAATACCATGTGAACACTGCTTTCTACAACCTTAGCTGTGATAACAGATAGTGACAGAAGAAGAAAGGCATTGTTAATCTAATCATGTACACATGATCACTTTAGCTGTCAGTTATTGCCATTCTCTCTCAGTCCCACAGCATGTACGAATATTACAGCTGTACTAATAACCACTGTGTAAATGTTCGACTCCCGTGATGTACATCAGATCTACATGGACACAGGTCACAATTCAGGGTCTTTGAGTTTCCTGGTTTTTGTTTAGCTCCTTTGCTTTCTTTGTCTTTTACGTAACTGATGATTCTGATTACCTTCCCTTGATTTTTGATTTCATTTAATGTAGGTGTAGCTGTAAATGGGGCTGACATGCACCAAAAGTTATATCCCTCTGTAGCTATTAATTGGGAAAAAATTTGTTATGCAACTGAATTTTTACCATTTTCATCTTTTTACTAAACAAGTTAAATCCCCCGAGAGAAAAAGAATAAATAAATAAATAAATAAATCCCCGGATACATTTAAGAGGTTTTACTTTAGTCTTAAATACTTTTGGTCATTCATTTATAATAGAAAACCCAAGCAACTGCATTGAAATGTGCCACATGTTACATGGCGCGCCACTAGCGTGATGACAGCTCCAGCTGAATAGCGCTGTGAGGTCGAGAGACTATCTTTTTATAGCACTATGATGCATATACTGAGGTTCAGGCATGTAACATTCATTCAGAGTCGATTTATTATAGTTCAACTGAATGAATTTTATCTGCTTGATGTATTTAATGAATTTAATGCAATAATTACTCTCTTATGCTGGCCTAGGTTGACAAATAACCGTTTACCAATGCACTAACAACCACAGTGAACTTGACAAGCAGATCTTTGGACAGGTTCAGATCCAGAACCATGTTGCATCGATGTGACAGATGCACCGATGTCCTGCCTGGCTATCTGTTAAACTTGTTAACTGAGTTTGTAAAGTTAGTTCCATTCCATTCCAGTTAGTTCGGTTCCATCTGTGGGAAACAGACTCTAATTTAGATAGCACCTCTTTTATTCTCGCCTAGCACCGATAGCACTTCTTATCCAGCAAGCCTCATCCACAGACATGTTTTCAAAAATGTATGCACATTTGCAAATACAGATGGGTGCATCAGGGCTATTTGGGATTCAGTATCTTGCTAAGAAGACTTCAGCATGGAAACGCCGGTGCTGGGGATAAAACCAATTCTGAGTAAAATGCAGCTGAAATACATGACAATGCCAAAAGCATTCACTCATCTGTCCAGATGTAACATTTCCTCACTACTACATGTCATATTTGTTTTTAGCTTCTAGTTTCAGTCACCGTGTCCCGTCAGTCATGTCTCAGTTTAAAGTCTCTGTGCATACGTCATGTTTTACTTTGACCGTCTCGCGTCTTATGTTAGTGTGTTGTCTTGTTTTGTCTGATTAGTCCCAGCTGTGTTTCCACCTGGTTCCATCCTCTCATTATCCTGTCTGTGTGTTTTAGTCCCCAGTGTTCCCTGTTTGTTGTCGTTTTCTCCGCATTTGCTGTGTGTTCCTGCATAAGCTTCATGTTCTTTAGCCACTTCATGTAATAACAAGTCTTGTCTAGTTATTCATAGTCTGGTGCAAGATTCTTAGTTCTAGCTCATCTTTGGTACCTAGTGTTAGTTGGTGTTCTCCAGCAATAAATCTGACGCCTTTAGTTAATTACTCTGTCTTCGAGTCCTGCATTTGGGTCCTACATCCTGCCTGCCACACAGCGAAACATGACAACAAGAGACATGACTGAAGAAAAAAAAGACATTATATGCCCTGCTGTAGCCCACAACCTCCTTTGCAAATTATCAAACAAAATGAAAAAAAAAGTAATTTCCGATCTCTAAATTCAAATTTTATATGGCTGAACATGTATTATTTAACACTAAGATCATTCAGCACGGTAACTACTACTTCATCTTTACTTTATGTGAAAAAATAACATTTTGTTGCCTGTGTCTACAGCCGTGTGAAAATGGCTACCACCTTGAGTTTTCAAATGACTGGGCATCATCCAAAAAGTAATTATAGAAAGGTATTTGTTCCAATTTTATACGTATCTACCTGTAAATTAGATATAACAGCTACAGTACATTTCCAACAGTAAGCAGATTGAAAGCTCAAAAGCAGATCAAAGCTTTTAGACTAATTATACATTTACTGTCACATGCCACCACACCTAATTAAAAAATTCTAGATGAGGTGTTACTGTTATTATCACTTGCAAAAGAAAAAAAGGAGAAGCTAAACCTAGAGGATGTGGTTCTGCAAGTTTTCTTCAAATAAAACACCAGTAATCCCTTTAGGACAGACATGACAAAAGTGAAAAGTTGCTTATAACGTCTTCTTGTGAAGATCGTGCAGAGGAGCTGCTAAATTCCGTGATATTCTAATGCATCACAATACATCAATTTAAAAATAAATGTGAAAAGTAATTTCTTTGTAAAAGTGTTTAACGATACGGTTGGTTTCATTAGGGCACGGCTGTAATGTAAGATGGATGTCAAATCCAATGGAAAAGAAATTTGAGTACATTTGTCCTGCTTCTGTAAGAATGTGAGTGAAAAAAAGAATAAACTTACATGGTTTATTGTTAGAAATACACTTAAATTTGCAGAAAAAAGCATAACATGTCTTGTGTATATCAAGTCTATTGGTAATTTAGTTTCAGGATCCAGGGGAGGATTTATAATTAAGGTTTTATTATTTGAACTTTGACACAGTCCTTTCTTTAAAAGCTGGAAATTCTTCACGCTACAGGAAAAAAAAAATTATAAAGCATGAAAAAAAATCATCTATCACTGTCTTGATCACCAAGGTGTGTGCACCGGTAATAATTTGTTGCCATGCAGTGCTCTGCAATAAAGCTGGCAGCGGAAACAATGATGAAAAAAGATTCACCGAGATGTCATTAGACAAGTTCGGGAATAAAAGTCGTGGGTATATATTTAATAAATATCCAGTGGTTTAGTTCAAACTTTTCCATTTTTGCAGATGTACACATTTACTTCTACACTGACATTATGTTCAAAAGACTGAAGTTTCCCACAGAAGAACAAAAAATGGGCTCCCACTCACATATAACATATAATCTAAGAGAATCCAAACATATGGTTGCTTGTTACATATTAAATATCATGTTGAACTAGGCTGTTTGAACAGTCCTTAATGACAGCTGCCTCTGTTCATCCACTGCATGCTAATGATGAATCCAGGCTCAACACAAACGGCTGATTAATTAAAAGTTTCCTCAGGCAGCTACTGATTGGAAATACTTAGAAACAATGAACTCTGATGAAACGCATGCAATTACAGACAGGTCCAGTGTATATCCTGGATATTATTTGTGATGTTAATTTAACAAGTTAGTGTTTGGTTTTTACATTATATCCAAAAATTTCAGATTTACCTCTTAAGGCCTTAGCGTCAATACAAAAGCTGACGCCCCATCCATAGATGCCCAGGTACCGGAAACACCTTTAATCAGCTAAAGATTAAAAGGAGTTAGAGAAGGCTTGTCTATGTACAGACGGGCTTGCAGAAGCAGCCGTGATGAAATGACAGGCGAACCAATATAACATACTAAGAAATAATGCATTTTAACAACATGAAACAGATATGTCTTTGTTACACACAAGCTTCCTCAAAGCAAAGCTGAAAATCCAACAGACTCCAAATGAAAGGAACGACTTGACACCTTCGCAGCGAGAAAGGACAAGGACGCCATTCAAACAGACGCCGAGGAGACAAGAGATGAAGAGATGTTCGCTGAAGATGAAGCAGGTAATTGCAGACAAGTCGTGATGTGAGAACAGTTATGAACAAAGGCAGGACAAGGACTGTTTACATTTCCCTGACAAGGATCTCTTGTGGGTGTGCAAGTAGCGTGAAGCTGTTATAGAACTGCAAAAGCTCTGAAAGGAGAGGCTAGAGAGTGATCAGGTTGAATTCTTGGGCCTTAAAGACCACAGTTTGCATCATGTCTCGCTCTGATGAGTGCAGTAATGTGCAATACTTCTCTAGATTAATTCTTTCTACATTGCAGTTGGAATCTTTCTGAGTCAAGTTTAAAAAAGAATAAGATTTGTGTATTACCAGCAGATCTCATACACTGCTGCTGAGCTTCATCTTAGTCATTACAAACACAATCTGACTAAGAAAACAGAACAGTTGCACTTGACTACACATGAACAAGCTGAGCAATCAGACTACAAAAAGTCGACCATGTTAACTCTTCCCCAGAAGTTAAAATTAGGGAAATGAGACCGCAAGTGTGGTTTGTGGAGGTGCCCTCTGTAAGTAAAGGCATACAAAGTGTGTGGTTTGTGTTAAAGTTTGCTTTTCTTTCAAAGACTGATTGGGGGTGAACTCATGCCTCAATCACAACAACTTTCATAGGACCTTGAGCAGAAGAACTTTAAAGATGCATGAAGCTGGTAATGGCTACAGAAGCATTTCCAAAGATCTGGGTATTTATCGATTCTCTCATTTGTTTTGTCCTCAAATTGGTTAAACTCAGGACTGCTGCTGCTTTCCCTAGGAGTGGGTGCCCTGCAGAAATCATGCAAAAAAGCACACCGCAGTCAGAAAGAGAGTATAAAAGAACCCAAGGTTAACTTCTTAGACACTGATTAGATGTATCCGCACTATAAGCAAAAAAAAGCGATGGTGCTAATGGAACGAAACAACAGATGAGACCTTTGCTCTATTAAAAACATGTAAAAAGTGCGTTGGTCGGCACATTGTATGTTTAGGTGCTTTGCAGCTAGGAGAATGCCGCAAAAACACATCATTTGCTCCCATTTCTTTGGCTGAATCTACTAAAGACGTGTAAACAAATTTCTTCAGCTAAAAGATAAAACGGTTTAATAAAAAAGTATTTTTATATCAATAGGGCCATTCTCAAATAGCTAAACTAGGCATATCTCTACATTGTGTACAGCCTGTCTTTGAAAATTTTGATGGCAACTGGACAAATAGAGAGATAAAAGAATGACCCTTCAGCATCCGGCAGAAAAGGTTTTAATAGAAGGTCTTCTATCAAGAAACTTTTCCTATAGAAGCACAACAAGGAGAAAAGGCTGGGGTATGCTAAATTATATTAAAAAATGGACTAAAAGAAGTGGCAGAAGGTCTGATGGAGTGATGAACGTTGTCCATTTACAGTTGTCCTCCTGTACAGACGAGGTACAACAGTCACAGGTTGGCCTCCCCAGAGTCCAGACCTCAACATTAATGAAACAGGCCCAGATCTTGACAGAATGGAACAAAACACAGCGAACGTCAAACTGTTCCTCTCAACTAATTAAAGAAAATGACAAGAAACTTTCCCCAGGACAGTTCAGGCTGTGTTAAAGAACAAAGGTGGCCATACCAGACACTGACTGTCAAGCTCTTTAGAACTGTACAAACTCTGATTTTGCCTTATCTGCGGTTTCCTTTTATATTTGCACATTTCAGTAAGTTGTTGCTGCACTTCTTTTTTTTTTATCCATTTTTCCTTCCAAGACTTTTGCACCATATATTTATTTATATTGGAATTTTTCAGTCTAGACCTTAAATTAAGTGAGATTTTATGCAAGAAACTGTGAACTCGGGCTGTTTTGTAGAGAAAATTTCTCCCCATTGTTCAACATATAAGTGGAGACAACATCTGATGGAGGCTGAAGAAAAAGAAGGTGTTAGAAACTTTATGTTTATTCAACTTGTTTCCAGTTTCCACTGCAAGTGGTTATTGAATAAGACATGAAAATTGAGAAATGGATTAGTAGGGTATGTTGCACTACTTTATTATCTTTGCATGGAAATATGCCTTTAAAGACCCGCAAACCCTGATAATGTAAAACTTTAAAATCGTCACAGTTCACTTTGATATACTTACTGGACAACTTCACTTGCAGTAAACTGTTCACAACTGTAGTGTTAGGTTGGTGTTGTTGACTACTATTTCCAGCTCAAGTATCAACTTTTCTCTCACAAGACCCGCTTCTCAAAAAGTTGAATTATGCTCTAAAATGAAAGCAGAGGCTAAATGTCAGATTCTCTTTCTGATTTTGAATTCTCTTGATATTGCTATTCCTTTAGAAATTCATTGTAGAAGATTAAAGGGACTGTTTTTTTCATTCTTTGAAAATCCAAGTCCTTGCTCAGTCCCATTTTGAGCTTATAAAAACCCATCTAGGGTGATCTAGGTCACCCTTTGAAAACAGAACGTGGTTAGCATTCAGAGGCATTTGCTAACCTTGTTTTCTAATTTGTTGTACCTTATCTATGGAGAGAGGCTACGTGCCCACTCGTTCGACTGCTTTCACAGCTGGGAGCAGCCCGGCACAGTCACAGTCCCCTGCTGTTGGCCACAGGGCAGCATCACAGGGGCAAACTGGGGTTAAGTGTCCATGTAAAGGGCAGTTTGAGGGTAGTCACTGGGGGAAGGGGAAAAAACATCCACTGTCTTTGCTGAGATGTTATTCCTGTTGGTCCGAGGTTTGGAATGGAAACCTTCTAGCTATCTGCCTTGTCCAATCTGACCTTCAAAAATCAGAGAAATAACAGCGTTGGCCATCTCCACAGCGTAAGTATAAAATATAACAATACATTTTTAAAACATTTGTTGCAGTTTTTGCTACACAGCCCTAGGATTAGTGCTGTACTGTATAACCTTCATGCTAACATAAGAACCAGTGACCTACTTGGCCCTGTGAGCATCGTGTAGGACTTGCCAGTGCTGATGATTGCATCCACAGAAACACTGTCTCCAGGTTGTCCTAGCTGCTTCCTGGAAGGAGGCTTGACTTTATCCTCTAAAGCTGAGGTAAATCTGGGAGCTGGTCAAGGCGGTTTGGCAGAAGCCCACAATGAGTCACCATTCCCATGTTGACATCAGAGGGGGCTGTGTTCCAGTTTTTCCTTTTTTCCCCCTATTTGGAACATTTTCCACTTCTAGTCATCTGCTGATAAGTTGCTTTTAAGAATTCAAATAAAATCCAAAACTTAAAATTTGCATTTATACCATCTTTCTTCCCTAATGGCGCTATGTTTTTTAAAGTGGTCACACTGGTTCTAGTGTTGTCACCGTCCGTCTAGTAAAATCCTTCTGATTTGTGGAATTACACACTGAGCTAATTCAGTGGGATTTAAATCCCAGGAGGATAATCAAACTTGCTAAAATGTTTGTGTTGACCAATAATAATTAGAGTGGGAATTTACAGTTGGCACACATGCATGACTGGGATGAATTGGAGTGTAATACTTCCTGCATCACCTGAAAAAAATCCACAAAAAATGGGACTTATTTTTATGTCACATTATACTGTAGCGTGTATAAAAAACAACTATCATGAATGATACTCATAAAATGCTTTTTTTGCTCCAAATGAACACTCAGAACACTACAAGCCTCACTCACCCATTCATACATGCAAAAGCACTTTTTCTATACCTTCGTGTAAGGTTTGCTTGCACTCTGATGGATGCATCAAAGGCAGCTCTGGATTCACTATCAACTGCCCAAGGATATTTTGAAATGCTGACTGGAGAAGCTTGGGAACAAGCCACTGACATTCTGATTAGTAGACAACCCACTCTGACTTCTGAGCCACAGTCCCCCTGACCATAGCAAAACTTATATTGTCTATCCTTTGGATTGTTTCTTTCTTCCTATCCTCGAAATTGTAGTAATTTACACAACCTTCTCTTAGAGAAGCACCTGATAATAAAGTGTACTGCAACTGAAAAGGGCTACAAACAATGCAATGGAAGCGAGATCCCGTGCACCCACCTTTAGCTGAAATATTTTACCTTATTAAACAAAAGCAGGTGGAACAGATTCATATAGCAAAACAAATGTCAGGCGCTTCCATCATTTTCCAGTATGTTTATGAATTCAACAGATACCAGAACAATCACCCTGCTGAAAACCTTCCATTTGCTGTTCGTGGCTGGTCGATCGGTGAATCTCTGCTTAATTTGCTAGTCGAAGTAAAGCAGCGCTATCAAATTTGTAGAAAGCGGTGATGAAAAGACGCAGCTTTCAAACAGAAACAATAGCAAATGTTAATATTGGATCAGGTCCAGCTTGCCCTTTCTTCACTTGTGCCCGCATTAAAGATCGCCTGTGAAAGCTTTACTCCGCTGGTGGCTTCCACGCACTTCCCAGAGTGATGGATGGAGCTCGCCTCTGATCACTCCTTTTCATATTGTTCTCGGGCCACGCTGGGCCGATACCCCCTCATTAATAAACCTCAATGATTAATTTCCAAACCTCCCTCTTGTGTCCCTTCCCTTGTCGTCTGTAAAGAAAGGCGCCCTCCTAATTAGTGAACACTGATGGAGCGTCTATAATGACCAGGGACAAAGCAGAGCCGGTGCTAAAAAGAAATCCATAAATACTCACTGTGGCTGAAGTTGGATCATTTTAGAATCTTTTATGCTAATGGCCATTTAACCTTAAAAATGTCTGCGGTGTTAATTGCCATGAGAAAAACACATATATAGTTAGCACTTCCCTTGAAAACCTGTGTGAATGTGTGTGTGAATATGTGATCAAGCTGACACGTCGCTTTGTTTAATTAACAAGCTGCTCATTGGCACTCACCCTTGATAATGTGGCACGTATAGATCTATCCCTCTCTCTATGAAACAAATCTAAATTTGCTACTTTTGTTTCCTGTCAAAAAACAAAAAAGGACGTTTGAGAGACTTTATAGTTTGCGTCAAAGCACAGCTGTTTTTATTTCATTTTATTTTCTAACCAATCAGTCGCTCGGATTCTTTGAAATAAAGCAGAGGTTACGTGGGAGGAAGGTCGGACTCTTTTATTTTTCAGAAACATGAAGCATTTTTGGGGAAGAGAAGAGATAACATACCACTGAAAATTGCTGTCTTTCTGTCACTTGAAAGCACACTTATATTGAATTTTGTAATCATTTGCCATGAATAACACATGAGTGATTCGGTGTGAAAGACCAGAGCACTTTAATTATAAAATCCCGATGCACGCACACTGAATCAGGGATAGATTTGAAAGTATGAAGTGACCTTAAGTTATTCATAAACATCTCAGCTAGAATTATTGTGTTCTGCAAAAACTAGCAATGTGTAGATTATGGTTATAACATTAGTGCCATGGCGTTACTGCTGGTGCTAATATAGGAAAAAAAAGTTAAGCGAACTTTAATTTTGTTTTAGAAACACTTTGCTTTAATACATATATATTTTTTTATGAATTGTGAAACAGCCCTGTGGTTGTGGCTGCATCACATGTACAAAAAAAAAAGAAGAAATTTGGAGGGAATAGTAAAGGGAGCCATGGGAGCGTGAGCAGTGTTGCTCTAAAGAAATGCATTCATATATATCTCATTAGAACTGGATTTTCAGTGGTGATCATTTATATGCATAATAATTTGCAGTTCCTCATAAATAGTGTAAAAATCAAACATGGAGGTCAACAAAGGGTGAAAGCAAATGAGCCACCTTTTCTGAAGAAAAAGCACGAGTTCAAATCCCACGGCTTGTCTATTACTTGGAGACAACCCCAGGTCAAAAATAAAGGAACTTCTATTCTTCACAGATACTGTGCCTGCGCCGGGCTAATGATGGGGAAAATGCACAGTGGAGAAGGCAGTGCAAAGCTGGGCTTTGATGAATCGGGTGATTATATTCTGAAACACTCCTTTGCTCTACAAACTGCTGTAGCATAAAGTAATCCTGTTTAGATCTCACTGACTAAAAAGACCTGCTTGCCAGCGATGTGTGAATCCCAAAAGCAGACGCTCTCTCTCCTCTTCTTGCTTTGGATTATGTAAGGAGGCTCTTTTAGTTTAATCAAGCACTACTATGATGTTGCCATTTATGTTAAGTTAAAACGCCTTATTACTCGTCACATTATACTTGATATTTTCAAAGTCCCTCTGTGAATTATCAACAGCGGCATCTATATGCCTTTTGGTGCTACAAACTTAGCATCCTGGGACTAAAACTGGGTCATGAAATTGTATTTTCTGACTAGAAGGATTCCTAATGTACAACTCTGTTGTACATTTAGGTGCTTAGACGTGGACTAAAATGTTCTTGTGTTTTCATTGTATGTCCAAATTCCTGTTTTGCGTGGCACTAAAACGTCTGCTTTTTAGCTGAAATGCTGTTATTAAAGATTCATTTGCCACATTGTGATAAGTATTGATTAAGGCTGCCCCCTGTAAGCCAAAGTCTTGACGCCTCAATCGAACGCCTCGGATTCTCCGTGGCGAGCTTGTCGCTTGTCCCAACAAGTCTTCAACTAAATGATCATATTAGCCATTCAGTGTGAACTGACCCATGAAAGAGTTCCTGATACATCTTATAGGAGTCTGACGACAGAGGTGCACAACAGTGAGAAGTCGATTAGCTTCAGAATGTGACTGTAGGTCATAACGACAGCTTTGACCTGTGGGAGAGTGCAGCCTTGTTTATGGATATCGAAGAGTAAAAGTTCAAATCTGGTTTGTTCTGATAGCCTGTTCTGGTTATCAGCTGACCCTTTCCCCCTAAGGAACCTGTGTGATGTAGGTCCAGTGTTGTGGGAAGGTGGCAACCTGATCGTATAGGAACATTACCAGCAGCTGAAGGCAATGTGAAGTGCACGGTGACAGCAATGATTACTTCAATCAGCTATAAAGCATGAATGTATAATTTCATTTCAGTGTATCCAAATGTGCACTGTTGGCTGGAAGGAAAAAAATAGTTGAGAAAAAACTTTACCACACACCACTTATCGGTGCACAGTTGGGCTGAACAGTAAAAGTCACCATCAGCAATATAAATGCTTTAACATCCTCACAGAAATATAAATACAAACTGTCAGCACAAACTCCAGCATGCTTTACAAACACCAGATATCGCTATAGCGATTCAAGACTGAGACGAGGTACGAGTTGTTTGATAACTGCTGTTGGTTTAATCCTTTTCTTTAAGTATGCACACATTGTTTAAAGTGAAGCTGAAGGAGTTTGATTTGAACAGCCTACGGTAACACACGTGCTCCCTGGCTCATTAATCCAAAAAAGCTTTACAGAAGCCTGACATTATATGTGGCCTCCTTCAATTCTCCTGACAAAATTAGGATTCTGTGGGGAGGCCTGTTTTTGATATAGAGAAATATCCCTTTTTCCACATTTAAAAGGATTTCTTACGTATCATTTAACCTAACCAGATTAACCCGGTTGGATGCTTGGGGCAGATATTTGCACAGTGGTCCCCGTTGACCCCCTTTTGCACCCCCTTTTTTTTTTTTTTTTAACAGTGTTTACAGCACCCCGTTGCCTGCAAATTCTACATTGCACAGAACTGCAATGAAATGATTCCAAAAATAAGCAAATATCCCAGCTGGAGTGACACATCCTGGCTCCGTGCAGGCTTTATTCATGTTAGTCAGTTTGCAGTATTTCTTTTAAAACCTAATTTCGCTGAGAACAATTTAAACAACAATAATAACACTCAGGAATAGCTCAGCTAATAACGTAGACCTTTTAGTTGATATTGTACTTTGTTGTAGCTAATTCTTCTTCTTATTATTAGAAAGCTCCTTGTATGTTATTAACTGGCTAAAAGCAAGAGAAAACAGCAGCGGCTGGAATAAACATTTTTATTAACTTATAGTTTTAGAAAAAAAACTCAACACAAATTCACAAACAATGATTAACATGCACAATTTTAGTATACAAGACAGTACAGTTACTTTTCAATATGAAAATGCCATTCTACATGTCAGTATCTCACAGAGATCAATGATTAATACACCAGTATTAAGGTCAGAGAAACACACTATAGAAAAGCAGTAAGGTTGTCTTTGATGGCCATATTTAAAAAAAGAAATATATGCAAGCTATTTACACTGGACCTGGTGCACTTCTAGCAACAAAAACCACCAAAAATCAAACTGAATGAACTGACCGCATGGATATAAATAGATATGTTGTTGCTCTGTGTTCAATACATCTCAGCCACTCCAATAATCCCTTTTACTTACTTTCTTCAGATTGTACTTTGTAGTATTTTTTTTAAAGCACAAGGCCAGAAACAATACTTTAATTTTCTTATGTGAACATGAGCAGACGTTACACATTGAGCTCAACTACGTCTATGGAAAAAAAAAAAAAAGGCAGTTTGAGAAGCTGCCACATAATTACGTACTGTAAATTAATAACCTATTAGCCTGCAATCTGGCGATGAGGTCATCTTATTTGGATATTAATGGAAATATTAACACCACTCGGAAACACGCAAGCTGCTTCAAGGCCCGGTCACACCAGAAAACTGCACAACAAATTTCACGTCACAAATTCATAAGACAGGCATCACAGCTTGACTGGCCAGTTTGTGAATTACTGGACATACTGTAGAGTTAGGACCACGCTAGAGCTAGGGCTCTGAAATCCTTCTGCTTTCTGTCCACTGGGTCATTTATGCCACACTGTTATTTTGTTCCCAAGACTCACTCAGTGAAGACTTACCGAATAGCAGAAAAGTTTTGGCACTAGATTGGCTCCAGAGGGAGACATATATGATTAAAGACTTGTCTGACAATCAAAGCAGACCAGTGAAGAGCTATGAAAAAAAAAGGTCAGTACTTCACAAGTGTAAATCATGTGATTTACATGTAAAGTTTATGCATCAAAATGTAGACACTTTTTTTTAACCTTCTCCCCTCCTGCAAAATGTGCAAAAGAAAAATGCCATGACTCTCTATTTTTTTTTTTTTTTGTACGTGAACTAGAATTTCCGGAGAATATTTAAAATTTTACTTTAGTACATTGAGATCATAGCTGCAAAATGTCCATCATATTTAAGTATTGTAATAAAGACAGATATATGTGTATACTGTACAGCACTTAAAGATTGAACAGTATATAGAACTTCACTGGCGTTTCATTCCAGCCGTTCTGATATTTTTATAGCTGGCCACCCAAACCAGGCACTGTCATCTGTTTAATGTGGGTTCTTGGACTATTTACTCAATTTTTACAAACCATTCCTTGCCTTGGTGTATGCACATGCCTGCTGAATCCATTTATGCTTTAAATCAGATAAAATCACAAACGTATTTAGCCAGCTCATCCAATTTAGCTCCAACCGGGGGAAAAAAAATAGCTAGCTAGATTGCAAACTGCCAGGTCATTAGTACTGTCATAATGGGACATTAAGGACACACAGTTTATGCAAGAGAGAGGATTTGCACCACTGAAAGTCACAGAAACAGATCTTTTGTTGAGCAGGATACACTTAAACGTACTGCAGTTAAATAAAAGTTGATAGTGCAGCACGGTAAATTAGCTAGGCTAGCTCCCCTTATTTGGATTCCTATGCCGTAAGCAATGTCAGTGCCACCAAAAATTCACCCATGTTTAACTCAAGGCAAGAAAAGTGACTGCGCTGATCAAAGCAAGTCTGAACCGTTCTGGAACTGAAATTTCACCGCTTTAAATGCTGGTGTGACCGGGCTTTTATGCTCTTGGAAAGAAAGATACAGTAGTACTGCTGCTGGAGCACGACAGGGTTTGTTTTGATGCGCAACTCAAAAGAACGAACCAGCTAATCAATTTCAGGTCACCGCTCCAATTCAAAGTCACAATCTACAACTACACTACAAGCGGAGCAAATACAGTGATTCCTAGTCAAACCAAAACACAACAACAACAGAAAATAAAAAGAATGTCTTTGAAGTCTTCCGATAGGGAGAAAAGTAGTGGAGGACATCTGAAACATCACTGACTGTAACACAACGGAACAAGTGCAATAAGAACACGGCCATCAGTCAATCAAGCAGCTGAATTGTGACAGCTGTAATAATGGGGCAGGAAAATCAATATCCCATTGACTGGTCTGCAGCAGTCTAATCAACAAGCCCAGCGCTTTATGAATCCAGTCAAGGAGCGGATAGGACAGCCTGATTATGTCGGCCGTTTTGACTTTTTTTACGAGGCCGCTGGGGTCTGCACACCTGCTCAGACGTTTAAGTGAGGACATCCAGTCACCTTGCATCAATTCCTTGTGCTTTCATTCGACTTTGGGGTGGGGAGTTAGGGGAGGGGAGGGTAAAGAGTGCAAAATGCAGACGATGAAAGTCTCTAGCTAATAACCGCACGCAGCCCCGTGTTCGGCAAAGGCACAGTAATGTGTAGCAGTTCGGTTGACTGTATCCTTCCATGTGAACATTGTCAGGACCCCAGCAATCACACCTCGGCTTTTACTTGGGTGGCTTTCGACAGACTCATCCACATGATAAAAAGGCGTGAAAAGTAGCTCCCTCAGCAGAGCAGCAATGTTCCTTTGTTAATGTTCAGCTTGGTATGTGTCCAACTGACAGCAATGAGGTGGGGGTAAAACGACAGCCATGCCTTTAGCTCCATTTCCAGTCAGGGCTCTTTCACCTCAGTATTCGCATCAATTATTCTGATACCTTAATAGCCCATAAATTATGCCACGGATGGAGTGATACATTTATTATACCACAGACCATAAATACTGAGACCAAAATTTCTGTCATATATCTCAATCTATTGCGGCTTTCCTAAAGCTTTCAACCCGCTTTTTTTGTAGGTGCTCCAGTGTCTCAATGAAAATTTAATCAACATACCATTTCCAATAATGGGTTCTTCTACATGCCGAGCTTCCTGTCTTTTCTAACTAATTTCTTCAGGACAGAAAAGCAAACAATGCCTCTGCTGCAACACGAGTCTTTCTTCTAAGCTCTCTGAAGAGTAAAGAAAGAGGAAGAAAATGAATATACCTCTACCGAAGGCACTGTTATCCCTTAGTTCACTGTGCTCTGGGCCAGCTGGTCATCTGGGGTGTAGATGGTGCATGTTCTCGATACGATGAACACATCTAGTATACAGGTTGTCTAAATGTAGAGGAGGAAAAGTACACATGGGATCTGCTCGACATTGAAATACCAAACATCTCTATTCTCTGGAATCAAGGCTCTTTTTTTGATTTTTTTTCTTTTTTTGCTAGGCTGAAAATATGGATAGGCATTTATTATTTAGAGGAGCATGAAACAGCAAAATGCCACGATCTATCAGAGTACTGGGAGGGGGAAACCTAGCTCAGGAGCATATGGCTCTTGAACAGTCTTAAGTTTATTTCAGTGCACAGGTTAAGTGGCATTTGGACACAGTTGATCAGTTGGCAATTCATCTTTAGCACATTTGAGAAAACCTTGTAAAACTTAAAGCCCGCAATGGATGTTTCTGTTGGAAAAGGCTGCACAAATACTGGATAGGTGTGGTTTTAATTCACTGTGACAGAATGACTTCTGAGACGATCAAGTATGGATGCAATCTATCATTATATTATATTCAATTTGCTGAGATGATAACTTTTTTTCTTATAGGGTAAAACAAGCAGCCTCTGTCACCTACTTTGGTATGGACTATATATGTAAAGTCGGTTTTAAGGCATTAGTATCTCCAGAGATACTAAGATAAGTCATGTAGACATCAGAACTTCTAAAATGAAACCTAAAGCACGGTGGCACTTATGACACTGGAAAAAATACCAAAAGATTTCATGCACGCAAATCATCACATCTCTATCTGATGGTCCTTTAAGAAGAAGTGGCACGGTCCCTTTAAGAGTTTGGCGCAGTCCGGTCTTTTCCAGTCTTTCCCAGTCCAGTCGCTGAAACACGGGCCTTGTGCCAGTCCAGTTGAGGGTTAACATAGGACAGGCTGACTGAAGGGATAGAGGGGGAGAGAGGGAGAGCGCTCCATCGGCTGTGATTAAAGATAACCAGATGGAGTAGAGCAACGATGAGGACTGCAGAGTGACACAACGGGCTGAGGTGACTCGCTCCGGAGCCCCGCGCTCCCATACCTGCAACCAAAAACCCACAGAGCAGCTCGTTAAGAACCACAACTACCTCTCCGCTCAAAGGAAGAAAACCTGCACTCTGCTGTGCCATCCTCTAAATTTCTGACAAGTCATCGTAAATCAAAAACCAAGCGTGACACTTTTCTGTATCTACATTATTAGTGCCTTTCAACAGGAGAGGCTATCTAAGTATCCCGAGAAGATAAAATTGGTATCATATCAAAAGAGGAGAGCGCCAAATCGAGCTGCCTCACAATTTTGCACAGCAGCGGGATGGGAGCACAGAACTGCTTTATATGCTGCTGCGCTGAGCAGCCAGTCAACAAGGAATAATAACCCAATGGCAGAGATGGATGACACCGTGCACGCATTTCTAAAAAGGTCGCTTTTCTCCCACTAAGTCTATTACACCTGGTTGGAAAAGGATGCAATGAAGCCAAATTAAATGCTCTCTTTAAATTATGAAATTCTCACGTAAGATTTATGAGCGGTAAAAAAGAAAAAAAAGAGGAAAAAACAAGAAACTCACTTAATTTATGGATGTGGATAGGCTCACTTCCCACACCTTCGCCACCCTCGGTCACGGCTTTGATCTGAATGAGATAGTTGTCGTTGGCCGAGAGGCTGAGCTCCGCAGTGGTTCGGTTGGTCAGGACAGTAAGGATGTCATTGTAGCGATGTCTCTTCAGCAGCACCTGAGGCAGGGGAGAGTGACTCTGGAAAATGAGCTAATGCAAACAGCACCGTTATTGTTTCTGGCGATAAATCACAGCTTTGCAAAATAGTGGGACTTACCAAATACCCAGTGACCTTTGACTCTGTCTCCATGGCTACTACAGGGTTCCAGTGCAGCGTAAGTGTGGAGCCAATCATGTTCCATTGTATGTTGAGCGGAGCACGATCTGGAGCTGCAAAAGAAATCAGAAGTAAATATAGAGAGGATATGCTGGTTGCCTTTTTCAAAGCAGCTTTCTGGAGCAACATTCAAATTCTTGGTTTTTGCTGAATTTCCAATAAATAACTAATCCCCACATTCTATGTAAATAAGATAGAAGTTAATAAACTGCACAATAGACAACACTTAATGATATATGAAAAAACCTGTTGGTGTCCCAAAACTAAGACTAGTGGAAGACCAGACTGTACCTATCTCAGAGGCAGTGACTCATTTAGCTAGAGACAGGTTAGCCCTGACAAAGGGGACAATGTTGTTGAAAGCTCTTACTGCCAAACCGATCCTGACAGTTCTTCCTGCTTTGGAAACTCATTAATATGTACCTGACTTTGCTGGTCACTGGCCTTCCTAGATAAGCAATTAACATTCCTATGCCAGATGTCCGCGAACACTCTGGGAATTCCCCACATGAAACACAAGGACCGTGTCTCAAACAGAGATTTACCTGGTTTTAAGTTTATTGCCAATAATAAAGATAATAATATTTCTTGGTGCTCATCAGCTTAGCTGGCTGGCTAATAACCGAAGCCACGCGGTAGCAGGACCCTGAGAGAATCGAGCGTGGTCATGATGTAATATGACACAGTCGTATAAGCGGCCCAAAGATAAAGTGAAAAGAATAATGGACACAGTGCACTTCTTTTATTGGCATAAATGTTCCTTATGTATTTCATAGATCTTTATAATTGAACTGACTTTTCATTTGACTATGAACTGCTGACCTTGTAATGGCTAGCAATCCTCTTGGCTTGCTTGAGTGTAATAAGAATGAAACAAAGTTGATCAACCCAACAGAAAAGGATTCTTAATGGAAATCTGCTTGATTTTAAAATTTGGTGTCATAATTGTCATAACTGTAAAAGTATTCTTTTGTATACTGTAGACCTGATGAGGAGAATACAATTTTCTTTTCTGTTATTTTTTCCCCTTTGTTATCATTTTTCGTATAGTGAATAGATTTTTTCTTACTTTTCCATTCTGAGATATATTCAGATATATTTATATAATACCAGCTCAGCTCAGAACAGCTTACTGTAAGGTTAGGACTCTATAATAATAAAAGAAAACCTTAAATATCAGACAAAGATCTTCTATGAGCAAGTTCTTGGTGACAGTGGAGAGGAAGAAAGTTTTTGCTATGACCAGTTTTGAAGGTGTAAGGAAAAAAATGAAGGGCATACAAAGACAGTAAAAGGTTTCAGGTATGGGTTACCACGTAAAGATTTCAATGTGCGTCTGGAGGTGGACTCACGTGGTTTCTTTGTGGTGTTGTTGATGGGCGCGGACTGTGGCCCAGGGCCAGCCGTATTGAAAGCAGCCACAGACAGGTAGTACGCAGTATTTGCTTTCAGCCCTGTGATATTAACCAGCGTGTAGTTTCCAGATAAGCGCACTTTTCCAATAGTGTCAGGCTTGGTGTCATCTTCCCAGTACATGACCTAGCAGGAGAAGAAGGGTAAATAAAAAAAACAGTCAGGCTCACAAGCGCAAAGATTCAAGTGGTGCATTTCACTGCATTATTAAAATTCATAATCCATCGTGAAATCTGAAATGCCATTTGTATTACAGAAAGGGAGGGGGAGGAGGTGGTGAATAATACATTTTTCACTAGTCTCAATTGCTGATGCACATCCTCTCAGCCGCTCTACTGATATACAGAAGGCATTAGAGAGCCATATGATCAGTGACCCAGGGACAAAAAATCTACCTCAAGTCTTTCCTTTGTCTAAGGAAAGTGGCTCCTAAAGTGAAGAGGTTATGAATAAATCTTGAGGATATTGTTTTTAAAACAATACTTTCGTTCAGCAAAGCAGCAGGACTGCAAAACTAGATGCAGAGCTAACTTTCCCTCAGGCTATTAGCCAACACTTACAGGTGCAGGTGACGCGATATTTGATAAAGCAAACTAATTTTGCCGCTTGCTGTGGGTCATTTTTAATATTCACGTATCTGGTGTTAAGTGACAAGACTTGAGTCAATACGTGATTAAACTGAAATGTGAAGCCTGTCCTACGGGATTCCTGTGTTTCGATTGCCCATAAATTGTTAAATTTCCAATTTGTTCACAATTAAAGTGATGTTTGATAAACACCAGAATCTAATCTTTGCAGCAGGATTATTAAATCTGAAAGTCGATTGAATTTACAAGCCCAACCACGTCTACTTTAAAGCTGAGTGCCTCACACGTGCATCCTTGTTTCCATACTGTTGGTGGCCTATTGCGATTCAGCAGCCTAAATTCACTTCAGAACCACATTTGGAGAACTGAGCTCTGCTCTGAAAGGACAATGTGGCCACAGCACTATGGCAACTGCAGAGCTTTGTGCAAGGGGCCAGAGGTGACAGATACTGAAAGAGCACAGGAGGAGGGAGTCTAAAAACAGCAAAGCCTTCTTTGCATTCTTGAAGCGATGAGGGATTTTTATTTTCCTCTCGTGGGTTCAGTGTTGGGGTGCCAAAGTATTGCGATCACTTTGTGATAGTAAAGCTTTAAACAAAATCTCTTCTGAGATAAATGCGAAGATGTTAGAGAATATCATAAGTTAAAGACAGAGAGACTCTTGTTTAAAAAAAACAACAACAGATAAAACTGATAAACGAGCCACAGGGAAAAGCCCAATTATCAAGTAATTTGAAAGGAAAATGAAAAAAGAGAGAGAAGAATAAGATTTTGCAGCAGGTCCTACCTCATACCCAAGCACTCTTTCAGGGATGGTGGGAAGAGCTTCCCAGCTCACTTCAATTTGTGCTGCAGACACACTTCTAGCCCTAACCCTCTTAGGAGCCACACTGGGGACTGCAGAAATAGAGCAGAAATGTGGTGAGAATCCCACAGACTCATCCAACACCATCACACACACTAATAGCAATAAGAGGTAAGGCACAAAATAGACCTGTAGTTTCACTGAAAAGCTATTTCCCCCTCTCTCTTTTAATGGGATCTGTGACTGACATAAGGGAAGACTATCTGCCCGGCAAATTCAATTAACAGGATACCTCCCTGACAGTGCGGTGTGGTAAGAGTCTGCTAGGATTTCCTGTAATCTACCAGCAAGATAACTAATATCAAGTTGACATTCCCAGCTTGAGAGTGGAAGGAAATAACAGCAGTAGAAAAAAAAGAAGGAGCTCATTTCATGATTACTATTCAAGGTCATGGTTATAAGGAGGGAGATTATAGCTTATTTAAGCATCACTCTCTGCCGCCAAGTCTGTACCCTACCTTCCTCTGCCGAGTACACGACGGCGATAGAGCTGAAGGGCCCCTCGCCTCGGTTGTTGTATGCCCCCACTTTGACGTCAAAAGGCGAGAAGGGTGGGATGGTGTCATTTCGGAAGACATAACGCGCCGCGGGTGTGGAGATAACCGCTCGCGTCCACGTGACCGTGCCCACAGGCCTGAAGGCGATGATGTAGCCGAAGCCCTCTCCGTTCTGCAGTTCCTCGGGCACAGGCTGGGAGCAAAACACAAAACTATAGTGATATTAAAACGCATACAGACAAAAAAACAGACAGGCCCGTCTCTGCACTGTGCCTCGACTAAGGGATATTGTGAATAGACACAACCCCTTTCTCAGCTGCCACCACCTAGAAGCCTCCACAAATGCCTTTTACCTTATCTTTTCCTTTCATATGTGAATGTGGCTAAAGAGCACAGTTCTTTCTAAAGAAAGTGTCCCCATTCCTGCTTTTGGAGGAATAAATGGCACTTGGGGGCTGCGCCAGATGAATGGTGTTTCCTTCTAATGGGGGTCATAAAATTGCTCCTTTCAATTCTGCACAATTAAGCAAAACCATTACCCGGCAATGGAGAGAACAGTAAAATGTGACAGATGACTTACCTCCCATGTTATCACTAATTCAGACTTTGTGCCGCCTCCACCTCCAACATCAGTGGGAGCTGTATCAGGAACTGAGAGGTAAAGCCCAAAGGGGAGCAATTAGAACACAGTTTACAAAGCTCAACGACAAGCCTCGACTGTACTTGTAACCTTATGACGAGTCTGCCAGCTGCAGATACTTCGCCTTCCGTTTTACACCCCACAAATCCCTCACTTTGTGCAAACACAAGCATTGCAGAGAATAGCGACTTACAGACTTTGCCCAAATGTCAGCGTGCATACACCACAAGCCAAGATTTGTAATATTTTGCAAATGACATTTGACTCAACCCACTCCTTTTCAATTCCCACTAGGCTGTTTGTGCACTGCAGCGTGCTGGAAAAAACGACAGTGTAGGTGGAGGAGCACTCAAGCACGTCCTCATAGTATCCTTCAGTAAGTGGAGCCCTGATTTAGTAAGCAGCGTTTGTGTTTGAAGCCCAGGAGTCGTTGAATGCTTGGAATTGAGATTCCTTTTTCAGTCCAGACATGATATCCTTCTTTTTTTTTTTTTTGCTATACCAAACTACAATAAAACAATCATTGTATGCAAGTAAACTTGAAAAAATATAAATCTTATGATTTAGAAATATTTGCATTTCTGTAACACTTTAAGGCTTTGCGTGCTGCTCTACTGGAGCAGAAGATTCATGGTTTTCTACTGAAAAAGGTGTAAAAATGTGTAAGCTATGTAAGTCAGGTCCTGAAAGGGGCTAAAAAGCATTATACCTTCATAAATATGTTCAAGAGCAGGGGCAACATACAACAGAGTATAATGACAGGCTCACCAAAGAAGCCTTAAAATTGTTAGAGTACCTGTTATGTTTATATGCCGCTCTACATTCTTTGACCCTAATAGAGTGGCTTTCCATGTTTCCCAGTCCAGACTAGTCCTCCTTACTTGATGCGGCCCCTCAGTTCATCCTCTGTCTGAAATAAGCTGTTTTAGTCCGTTCACCAAAGTGAACTTCTAGAATGAGTGATTTAATCTATAAATGCTTCGTTTTTGGTAACGTGACAGATACAACCACAAATCTTTTCGCAGTTATGGGAGTTGACCTCTGACAACCATAGTAATGCTAACAAACTATAAACAAGGAGAAAATTAGTAAACCAAAGTACAAAAGTATCATTTTAGCACATAAAAACTAAGGTCCATAGGCAGATTGATCTTCTGTATTCTGACCAGGCCTACTTGGGCAAACACAGGACAAGGTCAGACTTCACTCCAATCAGTAGCAAAAATGCTAAATAATATTCAGAAAAAGTTTAAACCCCACAGTTTACCCTAAAATGACAAAGTGAAAAATGTGCTGGCAAATTCTTGCAAATAAAAAACAAAAATATAACATGTCCATTAGAGGTGGCACGATACCATTTTTTTTATGTCCGATACCGATATCATAAATTTGGATATCTGCTGATACCGATATGAATCCGATATAGTGTATTTTATAATCAATAAAACTGTTTTTTGTAAATATTTTGCTTCATTTTGTATAAGCTCATACTCAGTTTAAAAAATGTGCTGAGCTGTTTTGTGAGGTGATTTTGTGATACTTCGGATCGGATTTTATTTCTCTCCGATATCCGATCCAGTAATTTAGTTCAGTATTGGACTGATACCGATACGTAATATCAGATCGGTCCATCTCTAATGTCCATAGGTATTCACAGCCTTTAACACATAAAATTGAGCTTGGTTCCACAGCTGACAGTGCCTGTCAGAACACAAACCAATCACGAGGTCCAAAGAATTGTCTGTAGACCTACAAGACAGGACTGCATCGAGGAGCAGAAAAATTTCTGCAGCACTGAAGGTCCCAATGAGCACAGCGGTCTCCATTATCTGGAAACAGAAGAGGTTTTAAACTGACAGGACTCTTCCTAGGCCTGGCTGCCTGGCCAATCTGTGTGATCAGAGAGAACGGCCTTAGGTGACCAAGAACCCAATGGTCATTCTGATAAAGTTCCAGCGTTGTACTGTGGAAAGAGGAGAAGCTTCTACAAGGCCATCCATTTCTGCAGCATTCCACCAATCAGGCCTGTATGTTAGAGTGGCCAGATCGACGCGACTCCCCAGGCACATCACAGCCTGCCTGGACTTTGCCAAAAAGCACCTGAAGGACTCTCAAACCAACAAAATTCTCTGATCTGATAAAAAAAAGATTGAACTGTTTGTTCTGAATGGCAAGCCTCCATTTCTGGAAGAAACCAGGCAGTGCTCATTACCTGGCCAATACCAATCCTACAGTGAAGCATGGGGGTGGCAGCATTACTGTGGTGATGTCTTTTGGCAGTAGGAACTGGGAGACTAGTCACTGTCAAAAGAAAGATGAATGCAGCAATGTACAGAACATCTTTGATGATAACCTGACAGCGCTATGGGCCTCGGACTGGAGGGAAGATTCATCTTCCAACAAGACAATGACCCTAAGCACACAGCCAAGATAACCAAGGCGTGGCTTTGAGACCACTCTGTGAATGTCCTTGAGCGGCACAGCGAGAGCCCAGGCTTTAACCTGATCTATCATCTCTGTAGAGATCTGAAAAAAGCTGTACTCCAATGCTCCCTATCCAACCTGATGGAGTTTGAGAGGTTCTGCAAAAATAAATGAGAGAAACTGCCCAAAAATTGGTGTGGCAAACTTACAGCATTATAATGCTGCCAATAGTGCCAAAGGACAAAGTCCTGAGCAAAGGCTGTGTATACTTATGTACATTTTATATTTTTATTTGTTGTATTTATTACCATGTATGTCAAGCACGCTAATGTTCATTTTAACCTGTGTTTGTGTCTCTCTAAATTACAATAAATTTAAAATGGAAACACCATGGAGTTTCCTGTTTTTTCAGAAGAATAAGCTACTTCATTAGTTACACTCCGCTAGTACTGGTTTGGAACCCTTTTTGCCTTCAGAACTGCTTTAATTCTCTGTGGCATAGAATCAAGAAGGTGCTGGAAACATTTCTCAGAGATTTTGGTTCATGTTGACACGATAGCGTCACATAGTTGCTCCGGATTTGTTGGCAGCACATTCGTGTGATGTGAATCTCCCGTTTCACCACATCCCAAAGTTGCTGTATTGGACTGAGATCTGATTACATTGGAGTACTGTGAAGTTACTGTCATGTTCAAGAAATCAGTTTGAGGTAAACAAGGCCATGGTCAACAACAAAACTCAGGTAGGTTGCGGTGCTGAAACAATTCTCTGTTGTTACTAAGGAGCTCGAGATCTGCCAAAAAAATGTCCCCCACTCTATTTTACCAACACCGCCTACACCATTGATGCAAGGAGGTCTGGCTCCACTCTTTTATGTCATTTACACCAAATTGACCGGAATCCACCGGAATGCTGGAGTTGACATTGGGACTCATGAGACCAGGTAACGTGTTCCAATCTCCTTTTGTCCAGTTTCGGTGGGCCGACCCATTTACAGACGAGCTGATGCTATTGGTTGCTAGTAATATTGCTATTACTGATGATACTGACAGATGCTATTGGTCAGTATTACCAATTTGCTTATCTGTCAGTATCATCATTTACAATAGATTCCCACAAATGAAAAAGTAAAAAAGTAAAGAAGAGGGGGGAGAAACACAATTCATTCTTACTACACACTTTGTCCACCAGAGGGCATTCTGCAACTTCCCTGTTGGCAACACAGGTTTGAAGTGCCACAAAAACAATAACCAGCTGATCCGAGGAGTGCAGATTAATGAGTAAATAAATAACTACACATACCCAATGCTAGTGAAATCTGTTATATATCAAATATATTGGAATTTCAGATTTTTAAACGACCAAATATCGGTATTGGTATCCTAAAAAGACAACAAAAACCCTATATTGGTTGGGAACTACTACAGATGGTTGTGAGGGAGAATCCAGCAGATCAACGGTTTCACCTCTCTTCTCCATTCTGATGCTTGGATTAAACTTCATTAAGTCATCTTCACCATATCTACATGCTAAAATTCACTGAGTTGCTACCATGTGATTTGGTGATTCAATTCATCTGTGGCATAGCAGTCACTCTATTGGACATATTAACTTTAGCTCACTATCACACCATTGCAAATGTTTTTGTTTAAAAAAAAAAAAAAGTTCTCCGCCATCAAGCAGACTGGCAATAACATCAAAAACCGCCAACACAGATAAAATAAGCGTCACTTTTGGAATTGATTTTCCACAGCTCTGTGGTTGTGCTATAATCTCAACTCATTTTGCCAAGAAACCCAAGGAAGACATACAGTCCCAAAAAGTGAACATTTTAAAGTGAAGCTGATCCATCAGTGCTTATATCTGTTTATGTGTAGCTTTACTTTTTTTTTGTGTGTGTACATACTTGCATCCTCCGTCCTGGTCTTGACTGAGGCTGGACTAGGCTCGCCAAGCCCTACAGCATTGCGTGCCACCACCCTGAACTCGTACTCCACCCACGCATTCAGACCCACCACCGTGGCTGTCAGCATGTTACCATTGACCACCTCTGGCACTGCAAAGTGGAAATTCAGTTCTTTAATAGAAAAAAGATTGAACGCTAAACAACTTTACTCCAACTGAATGACAAGAAAATAAATATCCACGCAAAATAAAGACTACAGAAGGCTCTTTTCAGCGTACCTGTGTCCACTGCCTGCCAGCCCACGGTAAAAGGAGTCCGAGCCTGGATGATGTAGCCGGTGATGGGGCTGCCGTTGTCCCTGCCGGGAGTCCAGGATAACTGTGCTGTACTGTCTGTGATTTCCTCCACTGATACCTTGTCCGGAGGACCCGGGGGACCTGCATCAATCAGACAGTGACGAGGGAGAACCCAAGGTTGAGCACCCATTTAAAAAAGCCTCCTCTCATCAAGCTCATAAAGACTCGTACACATTGTTACATATCAAGGCCATCACGCTCGCTTTAATTAAGGGCCGCGCCATTGGTGTGTACTCGCTTTATGTGTGTGTGTGCGTGCGAGTGCGAGATTCTTAAGTGATGAGTTCGCTGGCTGTGGAAAGATAAAGTGAATGGGATCGTTTATTAGAAAAGAAAATAGGTGCTTCAGTAAGCAGAAAAAATGAAAGAATAGGAAAGCAAGTGTTTGCGACTAGAACATGCTCAGTCTTTACCATGTTATAGCCGTTTGCTTTTGCTGTTTCATTATTCAAATGCTTTCCATGATATTTTGCCGATGTGTAAATGAGCCAATTACAGTCATTTTCTGTGATAAACATTGCCTTCTCAAAGCACCTGGGACAGCTATTAGAGTTTGTTTAGGGCATGAATACCAATGTAAATCACCAGAGATACGCTTGTACACTGAGCCAGCTACACCAGGCACATATCAACAAAGCTACCTCAGCCACGGCACACACCAGAGCGAGCGTGTGCACCATTATTGCATTTCAGTAACAAGTACAGTATATATTGTAAACAGGAGCCGACATTACCGACTGAGACAGCATCCATTTTTGCTTCCCCCATCGTGTATCTTTAGCGAGAGCCTCGGGGATTTTTCACACCCTTCTGTCAAACTTCCTTTGCTTTGAAAACTTTTACACACGCTGCAGCGTTACGGCGCTTGCACAAAAGCAATCGAAATCAGGCGCTTCTCTTACCTTTGACGACCAAAATGGCAGAGGTGGACAGGCTTTCCACGTCAGTGTCAATTACACAGACATATTTCCCACCGTGGTTCAGCTGGATGTTACGAATCATCAGGTCCCCTGATATGCTCTGAAAGAGAGAAATAAGGTTAAGTAAGAGCGTTAGCGTTAATTAATCCCCCAGCCTGTGGCTCTGCTTTTACATTTCATAATATCCAATACAATCACAGTGACTCTGGCCGCTGATTTTTACATCTTTCAAACACCAACAACTGACATGGCAGATGTACTCTGAGCAAATAACCCTATTGGCTGTCCTTCAGGCACTATCTAACCAACCGGCCTCAGAACGCCCTGTAAACAACCCCCAGCTACACACAGGACACACAAAACAAACACAGCCGAGCTAATTGGCAAAGCAATCCTAATTATTCTCTAATTACACAAGCTCAAGCAAGATATGAGTCTAACTCCCAGTGTAAAGAGTAAATATTATTTTACATGGGCTGCATGCATGTGATGGCCGAGAGGAACACGCAGCGAAACACAGCAGCAAATGTTAACTTTCCTATCTGCAAACGGGGAGTTATTGGGGCTACATAAAGCAGAATGAGGTTGTAATGTAGCATTTTCCTTTGTTTTTAAAAATGAATGAAAATCAACAATCCCTCATTCTTTACTCTTAACGTCTTCTAGTGCTTTGGACTACAAAGGCACCTCTTCTGAAAACAACTAACAAGTACGGTGCATAGCTCGTTTCTCTGTATTGATAGAACAGTTTTTTTTTTCCAACATCAGTGAAAGTATTTGTTAATTTTAAAATTCATGGAGGAAAACGTGGCACAAAATTACTCTTCAGTCGTACGCGGCGAACCTAAACTGCGCAGCTGATTTAGCTTTTCATAGCTCGCTTAAATATTCGCTCAGTGCATTCCAATTACCCGAGCATTCATCGCATCGCAGTGAAGCAACCTAACCTAAAAGCTATCGCGCTACACTTTGGTACGTATGTGTCATTCAGTCATCTTGTAAACTGAGATATTATTAGAGTCCTCTTGCACAGTGGGGCACGCACTTGTACAGCATCAGATGGGTCTTTGGGGGGGGGGGGGGGCCAAACTG
>VUQR01006264.1:78298-90365 GCA_015108515.1 Hemichromis elongatus | reverse complement strand
TCATATATATATTAGCTCAATGCTGATTGTTTGGGATTTTAATTTATTTTAGACTCGGGTGTTTGCTGGACGGCTTTGAGAAATAAATTTGTGAACTATATTTTTATAACTTTTACAGCTTTTCCTGCTGATAAAGACTTCGCCACAGCCATTCATACTACACCAAAGTAGTCAAATAATAAACAATTAAATGACAGGAAAAAAAGTTTCTTTTTTTCACTGTGTGCAGAGATTTCAGTTGGAAAAAGAACCAAACATACTCTTTATAAATACACAACAGGCAGCGAGATACCAGAACTTTTACTGTAATTTTACATATTTTTATGTAGAAAAACTTAGGGAAGGGGGGGAGGATGAAATGGCGCTTTATCTTATGTTAAGCTATCTCAGGAATTAAATGTTTAGTTAAACATCTTTACACTGACTGAAAGGGTAGTTTCACTCGTCTAGCCCTTTTAGGATCAAAATGTATGGGGCAGTATGTAAAAATGAGTTTGACTGTATCCCTGTGCTTGACAGACCAAGTGTTTATTCAACACAATATTGGCAGCTCTATGAAGTATTAGAGATAGTAAATGACTTGATGCTGTAAACCTTAATTAATTACAAGCCCACCAAAGTGTTTTAGTGTGAGCAGCGGCCTTTGTATAACTCCTGGTAGTATATGAGTGGATGTTTCTCACGCTGGTGATGTGTTGTTTTTAAATGTGAAAAAGCTGGGGCAGCAGTGTTATAACCTGGCTTATGAAGGTTCAAACTGCTCAATTTCGCCTCGTCATTGGGCAGAGCCGCCTGTCTCCAGCCTGTTAATCCTCTGAAAACATTGTCTTG
The DNA here is from genome assembly GCA_015108515.1 of Hemichromis elongatus. Taxonomy (NCBI): domain Eukaryota; kingdom Metazoa; phylum Chordata; class Actinopteri; order Cichliformes; family Cichlidae; genus Hemichromis; species Hemichromis elongatus. Next base: position 89,534 of record VUQR01006264.1, on the reverse strand, counting down.
CATTTGCAGGCCTATACTTCATGTTTTTGTTTATTAGTACAGGATTTTTATATGGGAAATTGGGGACTCCGCTTCATTAGGCATAACTTAGTAAAGCACTTGAGACTGACAAACAAATAAACAGATAGCCCTAAAGATAACAGACCCTGTAGGCAGACATCATGATGCTTGGCCAGTGAACCAGAAGCACACATCTGATCATCTGCTCTCCTTCTCTGTCACGGAAGAGTCTCCGAGAGGGCTGGGACTGGCTGCTCGCAGAAGAAGCGCTGACTCATTGTCAAAGTGACCGGTCAGTAGTTCGTGCATCTGTTAGCATTTGGTCCCTTTCTGGCTTCGAGCTGCGTGGCCCTCTCCACACCTTAGAGGCATGCAGTGGCCTGGGTGTGAGCACACACTGAGGAGGATTGTTTCAGACTCCACCCAGGCTGTGTGATCGGGCCAGTCATCTCAAGCTGGGTGATGTTTGGCTGGCTCTGTGCATTCAGAGGAGTCGGGGGGGATCTTTGATGGAATCTGGTGTTTGGGTTACATTAGAGAGCACAGTGTGAAATGGTGAATGTGTGTGTGGAAGAGGTACCAAGCCACTCGAACAGCCAGTTAGATTTTCTAATGATTAAGGGGGGGTTGAGTGTGATGAGCTATCTAAATGGGTCCCTTTGTGCCCACTAAACCCATCACACTCTCCCTTTGACCCACACACACATTCACACATCAATCACTGCCATATGTGAATCGCCTTTAAATGCTCAGTAGCAAATTATCTGAGGTATAAACGCTGTAGTCATGACATGGGTTGATATGCCTGTCAGATACCACAGATGGCAGACATAACTGTTCTGCCTTATATCGATGGCAGTTATGTCTAAAGCCTGAAACCTTTTTCATCAAAGACAAAACATTGGGAGAGAAATGTGTGGGATCTGACATGGAGCTAATCATTTAATTAAAACGCTCATCACATTCAGCTGTTATCCAGTTTCTTTTACCTAGTGGTTGTATGTCAATTCATAATAATAAATGTGATAATAAAATAGTGAAAATGTCTGGAATGGCGTGAGATATATTAATTTTATGTTTTTTGCCTCATAATAACTTCACATGTAGGAATATTTAATGTTAATGAATTTACTTCGTCATTTGTTGTATTGTTTATTTGTATATACAGACAGATATGTATACAAACACCACATCATTTACAGGCTAAGTTGATTTGTAGTTCCCGGCTCCGACCGTCATTTTTTTACGTAATAAAAGCCATGCAGTGTACAATAACTAAACACAATTAAAACAGATGGAGCACTTTACAAAAAACTGAAGTACAGTTAAATTATATCAGTTGAGAAATTGTTTCGTTTTTCAAGTCTGTCTATCTGTCAGACTCACAGCTACACATCAGTTCTGAGGCTCTGGTGACATCACATCACTGTTTACGAACGCATTTCACTGGATTCTTTTTTCCTAGTACATCATTTGAAATAACAGTAAAGTGTAGCCAGCATGAGTTTCACTGATTATGCTTTTTACTGTAATTATGTTGAAAACAGAAACATTCTGCAGCAATACTCTCTTATATAAATGTCTAACTGTCATACGGCTGATCATAAAATACATAACAAGACATGATTGAATCCTGTTTGAAAAATACTGGTCATAGTAACGTACTTGCTGGTAGCCTTTTGATTTATTACATTAGATTAGAACATGCACTCATAATAAAAAAAACATCAAAATCAAAATGTGATTCTAAAATATATATCTTTTCTGATATATATATATATATATTTTTTGTTGCATTAAGAAATGTTAAAATAAAATGTTTTTTGACAAAACTATTTTAGAGATTTAATGGAAAGTCTTTCATTTGTGTCTGCATTTTCCAGCACTGAGCCAAAGAAGGCTGGTCACTTGTTAGTGGTTCTGCAAGAAGATCCCAAACCTCAAAGTTCCACAGCTTCCACACAGATTAGAGCCAACCCTGCTGTTTGTTAGTGAGCCTCCAAGGAAAACAAACCTGCCTTTTTAGTGCTAGTGAGAGAAGGGTTGGAGTTGGTGGTTTCTAAGGCAGGGAGGAGATCGTGATTGGAGGAGACTCGAGCAGGACGAAAGAGGCTAAATCTGTTTTTGGATCATCATTATTTGTTGGCCTCACTTTTTAAAATTAAGTGGGGTATCATCTTAAGGATCTTAATGCCCCCTAGAGGCTGATACCTCTCTAAGTCTTGCGGAAAATGTTGCCTGCCTCATAAGTTTCCAGTTGGAGATTAAGATTTTGTTTTTCTTTTCATGCTACTTTAAGGAAAATCCATTCAAAGTGAAGCCTCTGCCCGTATGAAGTTATAGTTTCTATTACCTTGTTTGCAGTTTATTTGTGGTGGTGCATGACATGAGACTTGTGCAAAGGTCTCCGTAGTTTCTGTGCGACTCTGCATTGCTTGTGTGTGCGTGCACGCTGCTGTTATAGAGAGGGGTCTGGGCAGTGTTCCCGTGTCCATGCACAGCCCCCAGAGTAAAGTAAACACAGCGGCTCTTTTCTCATCCAAGCCGTCAGCAGGCTCTCCCCAGGCCCGCGCCAGAGACCACACACCCAGACCACACACACACACACACGCATGCACGCACACACACACACACATGCACTGCCTGGACCTCTTTGCAGATCCTTCCACACACTTGTATACGCAGAGACCACACAACACCAGCTCGGGCCCCTCGCACGCAACCAAGCTGAGCTGTCATTCTGCCCAGTGTGTGTGTAGGTGTGTGTGTGTGTGGGGCCAGGCTATCTGTGTGTTTGTGCACGTGTATTTCCAAGATTAGTGGGGAAAGGATAGAAACACTCCTGGAAGCAGAATTAGAATTATAGAAAATAAAGAGCCCTGTCCTCTGCACCCTTGCTGCTCCCACTCTAAACATCTGGGATTGATGAAGGATATACCAAGCTCTTGTTTTAGACCTGTTAACCTCTTATCTTCTGCATGTCACACCCATAGCCCCTCCATTTCCTCTGACAAGCGCAGGGCAGCAGCAACAACATGAGGTAAATCCCGCTGGAGGTTTTATGTTAACTGTTCGATGTCAGGGTAATTGGGGACAGGGGTTGTAGTGCATGCTCTCGTGTGTGTGTGTGTGTGCGCCGTTGGGGTGGGGTGAGGTTGCTTTTGTGCTTCTGTATTTTTGCTCTTTCATTAGCCATTTTTAAAATACAGTTTCATCCAACCTAATTGCTACATATCAAATATTAAGGAGCTGTTGAGTTGCAAGGTTCAGGTGATTAGTACTGAAATAAAAATCATCTCAACTGTAATTGTTGTTAATTTACAAAAAAATGTAAAGACATTAATTTAGATAATCAATTATTATTATTATTCCAATAAGTTTCACATTTTAATGATACATAGGCATTTTAATGAGTTGGCACAGAATATTTTACTGTATGATGCAGGACTGTCCCCATGTCAGATTTTTACTCACAGTTGTGTTTGAAAAAAGTGAAAGTGCTTGGACATCACAAAGATCTTTACTTTACAAAACCTCATCAATGATTCAGTTATTTACAATATATAATAATAATAATAAGAAATAAATAATATTTACAATATAATCACATATGCATTACTAACACTGCCTGTCATCATTACACACCTCTAATAAGAATCCCTGTGGAACTCAAGACTCTTGAAGCACATGTTGAAATAAAGGTTTTTGTGAATGTAGATATAACTAATGATAACTGATAAATATGTCTGCTTTTTATTCAGGTGAATTTTATTATGTATTCTTTTAACAGAAATCAACTAGATTTGGTCAACTTATCAACAGCATATAATTATTTTAAGATGCTTTTAGATTTTCAGATTTCAATAAACTCCTTAAAGAAGTTTCCACTCTTTAGATTAAATTAACTAAATAATTTCTTGTAAAACATTAAGAATTATCTAGTGTTATTCATTCCTCCAGTCATAACCATAAATAAATATGTAATCCTACTCAATAAGACATTAATAAAAATATGTGAAAAATGTGAAAAATATTGTTTTCACAAAAACTGAATTATTGCGACATTATTAATGTTATGAGTCAGATTGATCTATAACTGATTATTATGTCTCAACTATTTGGCATATTAATGAGAACTTAAAATACAATTGAAAAAAAGCTTGTGAGAACCTGTAAACTGTACGAAAATAACATTAAATAGTTATTCATTAAGTTTCTCATAGGTGCCTTCAACAAGCTGCACCCATAAATGTACTTTATGGTTCCTTATGTAGGATTTCTACCTTTGTTGACCCCCTGCTGGGGTTATGCATTAATATTTACTGATGTTTTTATTTTTATTTGTAGTTAGAGCAAAACTACAAGCATTAACCCTAACTTATCTTATTATCTTGCTATTCTTGATAACTGAGGTGAATTTAAAAAAAAGCTTTAAATTAAAAAAAAAGGCAGCTGTTATGTTAAGTAGGCTAACAGACTAAAGTAAAAAAAAAATACTTGCTCTTATGCTGGAAGTGGGGAAATAATCATCTTGTGTCTAACAACTAGTAGTTTGCATTACAGTCGTAGATGGAGTCAGATCACTTGAGTTCAGTATTAAATTCTACTGAATCCCAGCCCGTCGCCCCTTTGGCGTTTCAGGTCTACCAACTTCTCTGTTGGAAACCCTGTGTCATATGCAGAACCTGCTGCAGGTGTTGAAAGTTTCACTTTTTTGTTGTCTTTATAATCAGTAGAGTAACCAAATGTTGTGCTCTGTCAGTTTTTATTTCCTCGACTTTAAGAGCCTCTTTTCATTCTTGGAAGTCTTATTTCATCTAACTTGTACACCTATAACTAATTATTGAACATATTACTGTGCAAAGGGTTACCAGCATGAACACACTGAAGGTCCAGTCCGTGTGAACTGCTGCATTGTTTGTGGAGAACGTGTTTTGGCTGCCAAGCAAAAGGGCGGAAGCCTTTCTCAAGCTGTTTGAAAGAGTCTTGACTGGTCAGCCTTTTTGAGACCTGGCAGTAATTTATTATCAAACATCTGTGCTGCTGAAATACATCCTTTCATATTTTTTCCCCTTCATTTGGAACCTTTCCTTGTCTTCCTTTACGCAGGCCCAACATGAACTGATTTGCATGGGTGCTCCTTCTTTGGTACCATAATCTGTTCAGCATTGTGTGGGCTTATGTGGAATGATTGGGGAGGCCAGGTTTATTTATCCTGTTCTGTGAGGTTTACATTCTTCCTTTCCTCCCTGCTCTCTGTCTGCTCCTTCATTCTTGGCTAGCTTCTCTAGTTTTCCTATTATCTAAGAGATAACTGCTGCAATGCATACATTGTTTGGAGAAGTTCAGGGTGGAAAATGGATCCTAGCTGCCAGCCCAAATGTTACTCATATTTTGCCGACTTTAGTCAGCACTAAATAACATAATATTGGGCTGCCTGGAAATTTAGTCAGAAATGTTTTGGGAATTAAAAAAAAAAGGTTTAAATGATTTGTTATTAGGATAATGTTTTTACATTCATTTGCTATGATTCCATGTTGACACGTTTTTCTTTCCCTCATCTTTACATTTATGCCGGGATTTCTTGTACACTGCAGTCATTTGACAAAACTTTGCCCAGTTGTAGGGTAGTAATTATTTAGTATCTTATAAATAGCAAATATTTTTCATTCATTTTTATTACTTTTAAATCAATATGCTATGCTTTAAATATGTCCAATCGACAGCGGTTTTCTTTTTCTTGTACATTTCAGGCTGACTGCTTTTAAATGGTTTTTATGATGAATAAACAGTGGTTAAAAAAACAGAGGTGTCAGACTAACAGTTGAAAATCAGGCAAAAATCAATCACATGTTTTACTTTAACACTGCTTTCATTTGAACTAATTAACTGATTGTCCAAACCTCTAAACAATGTTCTGTCAGTAGGCTGCTTCACTGATTTATACACAGATTGCTCTGTCAGCGCGCAGCGTTCCGTGTTACTGACCTCATTCTGTTGTGTATGCCTCTCTTTCTTTTGCCGTGTCCAGGTGCTGATTGACCCAGTGATCCTGTTCACCTCAAGTCACCATGTCTCGTGCCCGGCAGCCCCCGCTCGTCACGGGCATATCGCCCAAAGAAGGTGCAGCCTGGACCAAAGTCACCATCCGTGGAGAGAACCTGGGCACGGGCCCAGCCGACCTAATCGGTAATCCCTTTTCTTACCACATAGCTAACCACCCAGGCGGCTCTGTCTTGGTAAAATGTTGCAGGTCTGCCTTTGTATAACTTTTTAACATTAATGTCACTGATATTTTTATGGAGAGTGTAATCCGTGTTTAACTTGCTCCTGTTTTGCATGCTAATACCATATTTCTTTTCTTTTTTTTTCCATACTCAAATGTGTAGTTCTACAAATTAATATAATATAGAAATATACCATTTATCGACATTTTCAGATCTGTGCACAGAACTGTCTTCACAAGATGTCAAAATATTATCTAATTAATTAAAAGGAGTGAAAATAAAACTACAAATAATGGACGATGACATATTTTGATATGTTTATTTACTATTTGTATTATCATGTAGAGAGAAAGTTTTTGTTTTGTATTTTGTAATTGTCACTTGCATTAGCTGCTTTTAATGATATAGCCCCGAGTCCTGTTTTTAAAGCAGCTGCTGTAGAGTTTGTCTTTGATTATTTATAATGTAAAACAGTTTTTTCTGCTCTGGAATAAGAATTAATCACCAACTTACAACAGTTTCATATGTTGAGCACAGAGCTGTTTAAACTTTACTCGGTTAATCTCCAAATATGCAATCATTATTGTATCCAAAAAATGTTTGTTTGTTTTTTTTTTTTTTACACATTTTAAATTACCTTTACTTTTACACACACATAGAAAACGCCACATTAAAAAAAGTCCAGATTCACTGGTAAACTTTGACTTTTGTTTTTCTTTTTGCGTGACTGATTACTCTTTGACGTCTCTAAAAACATTTTAGTCTGCGATCCGTTTTACAAATCTGGCATACACTAATGTGAAAATTATTTTTCACATTATTTTTTTCTGACACAAAAATATAAAAACATAATACAGGTGGGCTACCACCATCTTGTTGTCATTGCGCATTCAAGCGTCACACTTTTTCTGTGCCGATATTTCCCCCCCTTGTAGTCGTCACTCTATCCCACTTTGGTGATTTTCCTGGAGGTGAGGGAAGGAGGGGGGCAGTCCAGAAGACTCACACACTTGGCAAGCCGTGAACTGGCCAGTGATACAAGTCTATTTCTAACCATGAATGCCCCAGGGCCTGGAATTATACAATTAGATATGCACAAATGTGTTTGAGTGCTTATGTATTCAAACAAAGTGGCCAGTAGAGAACAGAGGCAGGAAATGGGGCTCTAATGGGCATATTATTCACAGTTTTATGGGCTATTTGTTGATCGGCTCTTGTGGGCTTTTGTAAAGTTTGATTACACACACGTGAAGCTTTCTGAATCCCATCTGCTGAAAATATCAAAGTAATCCCTGTGTATTCCTTCTAGCGCCTAAATAGTATTAGTAGGGGTTTAAACAAAAAAAAAAAAAGGATGACAGATGCAGGGGCATAGTGCACATTGTGAAAGTAATGAGCCACTTAGCACTGAAGTGGCACTCATTAGCTTAAAGGAGCTGAGTGAGAGGAAGGAAGATCAAGGCCACCCACACCCATCGCAGCCCCAACTTGAACTTTGACCCCGGGTGACTAAACTTGCTGATAGACGTCAGGGCTGCCTAAAGTGAGCTCCTCTTGTTGTAGATTGTGTGTCTGCATGTGCTACAGTTTGTTTGTTTTCCCTGTCACTGCATGTCTGTATCTCTCACTCCGTCCACCTTTTCCCTCTCGCTTCCGTCTCAGGTCTGTCCATCTGCGGTCACAACTGCCTGCTGACAGCCGAGTGGATGTCGGCCAGCAAAATAGTGTGCCGCGTGGGACCCGCCAAAGACGACAAGGGAGAGATCATCGTCACCACCAAGTCCGGAGGTCTCGGCACCTCTACGGTCTCCTTTAAACTAATCAGGCCAGAGAGGATTGGTAAGATTGAAACATCACCCTCATGGCCTTGTTATATGCTAGCCTGGTCAAAAGAAGCTGATAAAAGTTTAAACAAGGGCTGCAGCTAATGAATATTTACACTAGTTTAGCATTAAATTCTCTTTATTCATTGTGTTTCTCTTCTTGTATATAAGATGTCAAAAAATATTCAACAATTGGGTTATTTAGCCACAAATGGCACTCATTGCTAAAACGTTTGAGAAAAGAAAAAACAAACAACCTTCCATGGAGAAAAATGAGTAACCTGAGGGAGAGTTTTTTAAAAATACATAAGAAATAGTCATAAGTTAAAAAAAATTATAATAATTTTTAACAAAAAAATTAATGATTTTTAAGAAGAAAAAAAAAACGGACTAACTGGGCATGTGTGAAAGCCAGCCACACATCAGTGATGTTTTTTACATAAACTCACATTGTTTATTTAACTTGAAACATTCTGACCAGAAACTGATGAAAAGGCACAGGCACTTGTGATTGGCTGAAGCCGACTACACATCAACGATGTTGCTCAAATGAGCAAACAGTGTTTATTCCTTTGGCTGTAAAGTTGGCGTTAGCCTTTAACTAAGGACGGCCACATTCGCCAGTTTTTTAATGCCCGAAAAGAATGTGTATTTTCAACACATCCTTTGTGCTGTGCGTACATCGCCTTTTTTTGAGTCGATGTTAATTCCTTGAGCCTACAACTGTACTGTGTAATTAATTAATTAGGTCAGGTAGTGTATCTTTAAAGTACAGTGATCAGAATTTGCACTAAATTAAAGTTAATATAATTTACAACTGAAAAATAAATGCATATTCGTTGTGCATTTGCATGTGTGTGTGTGTGTGAGTACATCTGTAGTATGGAGGATATCTCAGTCACAGCGTTTCGCCTGTCCTGTCCTGCAGGTATCCTAGATCAGTCTGCAGTATGGGTGGATGAATTAACCTTCAGGACAGACCGCAACAAAGGAATCTCTCCGCTGTCACTGCGCCCCAGCAACCCCCTGGGCATCGACATAGACAAGTATGAACCAAGAGCGTGCAAATACACACGCAGAAAAATCGCTCAGCACAATCTCACCGCCATAAACACAAGTGCTCCAGCCATTGAGTCATGGTTTACATCCCTAAACAGAAACAAACTCTCCCCATATGCCAGCGTTTGAAATATTATGCCAGCGCAGCAATGGCTGAACAGCCTCTAACCGCTCACACAGGCAGTGGAAACACAATAATTGTGTATAAAGCAGACAGGATGACGATAAAGAGATTTGGAAAAAACTAAGGCAGCAAACCCACACGTTTGTAGAGCGCCTGAGAGCAGGCAACATGCTGCTGCCTCCCACGTGCCTGGCAGGGAATACAAAAGTTGTAACATATTGTTTGTGCTGTCATGTTCTGGCATTTCTAGCTTAGTGTTTGTTTGGTTTAGGGGGCCAGGGGCAAGTGACCGCTCGTGGTCAGGATAAGACCCCCATAAACAGGCTCTACCATTCACTTGCTTCGAGGGATGCATTAAGCAGGCACTATGTGAAGCCTATATTTAAGTGCCTCTGTATATTATATTATACAAACATGCCATCGCTATCTGTGTCCCTGCAGTTGGTCTTAATTTGTTACACAAAGGCACTCAGAAGGTGGAGATGTTTTTTGTCCATCATAAAGCATCACCTTGTTGTCTGTCTGGTCTGTGTGTTTGTGTACATTTTTCTGTAGTGACTTCCCTGGAAGGTTACTCAGCTGGTCTGTTTGCACCAGCTGTTCATAACGTAATGCTTGGAATAGTTAAAACTTCCAAGTGTTTGAACAACTTCAGACAGATTGAGCGTTAAATGGTTACATGCACTGAATATGAACTGTTTGTTCTTTGAGCTGTATTTCCTACCAGAGGTGCAATTCTTGGATTATGCCTGTTACTATCCAGGCTTATAAAAAGGCTACCTGTGAAGCATTACAAAGGCAAGTAAATTAGGGGTTCGCCAGCATATCAGCGTAAATGCTCAGTCAACGTAATGTCGACTGGTCATCTTGTCAACATATTGTCAAATATAACATTTACTGTTGTCAGTGGTGATATTTCAAGGTTTACTAACAAAGTTGGCACTAGCTAAATGTTCAAAGGCAACTTGACAAGGAGCTGAAAAACTGCTTGTTTAGTGTTTGTTTCACAAAAGATGGAGCGATTACAAAGACAAAATAAAAGAAAATGGTGTCGGCATCTGCACGTGGTCAGATTCTTGCATACTTAAATATTAGCATTCGTAGCACAAGTCAATTTTATCATTACAGGATGAATACAGTTTGTCACAAGTTGGAGCCAGAGCTGCTGCCATCCATGCTCCAAGTGGAATCAAGTGGGCTAGGAAGTAATTCAGTTTTATGTACATGTATATGTGATGCCTGTTCATAGCAAAAGTCCTCCCTTTATTTACCAAATCATCATATTGGCCCCTAATGAGCAAGCGGTGATGGCGTGAAGGGAAAAAACAAATGTATTTCCATGAAGAAGGCCTCAGCTGAACTAATAAAAGAGGTGCATATAAGGACAGCAAACATGACAAAACACCAACTACAGCAGAGAATGGGCAAAAGTTATAAGGCATGCAAAAGAGGCATATATATTAGACTTAAATAGGTGTATAATGAGAGCAACACTGGAGTGTGTGTGTGCACGCGTGCAAGTACGTCACCGAGTGTGTTCTTTTACATGGATTTTGTGTTTCTCTTACTTAAATGCTGCACTGTTATTAGCGTTTTGTACATATGTGTGTCTGTGTGACTGCAGAGTGGGTGGTGGTGGTGCTGCTGGTGGGGAGGGGTTTAGTTTGTGTAGGCCACAGGTCATTAGTAAAGATCAAGCTTCCTTAATGAGTACTGGGTCCTCCAGGGGGAACCAGGCGTCACACACTGCACTTCCCACGCCAAGCTCTCCCAGCCACAGTGCATCCTGACTGCATACTGCCCCCTGCTGGAGAACTTGATCTCCCACACATCATATTTAAAAAAATGACGAATTGTTTTACGAAGGTCTGCTCACTCACAGTTTACTATAAAAACATTTATACAGGTATTTTTTTTATTTGAATTCCACCACGGTTTTTACTCCGTGCTTTTTTTTTTTTTTTAAATTTTGTTATTTTTTTTTTTTTTTTTTTTTTTTTTTT
>VUQR01006264.1:31674-58474 GCA_015108515.1 Hemichromis elongatus | reverse complement strand
AACACAAACATGCACAAACACGCACACACCAAATTGTGGTCTGGGAAGAAAGGGTTTGATTTAATATCATGCGGTTTTCCCTCAGAAACCTATATTTCCATTACTTATGACCCCATATGAAAGTCTCCACACTCCACATGTAAACGGCTCTGAGTTCAATAAATTGTAGCACAGTTTCAAGTGATTGTCCTTTCGATTTGTGCTTTTTATACCCATAGATGTCAAGAGGCTTGCTGAAAAGGAAGACTGGTTGGTAGATAACGAGGGAATCACCAGCCTGGTGAGTTAGGATGAGTTAATATATCAAGCAGCACTCCGTGTCTTAACAACGATTGATGTCTCGCAAAAAGCTTAATATCTATGTATACTTTTTAGCTAGAAGCAATTCATTGCATATGTTTAGTCCACTGAGCACTTGTGGGTTTTTTTTTTTTTAAACTAGACTGTGTTAAAGTGTGATGTTATCAAATGTAGCGCGTGCTTATAATCTCTCTCTGTAATGTTTTTTGCAGCCTTCACGGTTTGAGCAGTGTATGGTCCAGATGCTGCAGTCACTCAAAGAGCCGCTGGAAATCAAACCCGGAGAAATAAATGTTCGTTCACACCCTGCAAACATCAGAGCTACAGAAGTATTCACGCGATAATGAATAGTCATGAATTTCTTCATCCATTAAATGAACTTACATAACTGACACCGATACTTGACAATTACTTGTTATCTTCTAGACACAGGCTGTCATGCGGCCGGCATATGCTTCCTTTCAGTTGCAGTGATTGTCACCCTGAATGAATGAACGTGAATCCTACTATTCCTAGCGCTATCACAAACTTTAGCATCGCTGAGGTGATCTGGAATTCAATGGCAGCAACATGTCTCAAAAAAAGAAAAAGACTTTTGGATGAGAGCATATGTTACAACCTGTGTGTAAAATCTGTTTTGCCTTTCCAGATGTGTGAGGTCCCAGTTCCACACACTCTAATGCACCTCCATACTATCAGAGATGGATACCTTTTAGATAAGCACTAATGACTGGTTCATCTCCTCTTTAGTGGAGCGTATGCAGCATGAATGTTTTAATAAAATAATTTCACATTTTCATTAGTCTGATCTGAGCTTTGTCCCAGAGATGATGGCAGTGTTTCACATACGGCTGCTGCTTCTTTTTTGTCGATGACATGGTATCATGTCACAGAATCATCCCTGCTTTTACTGCAGTGCCACCTGTGGAACCAAAGAGCACGGGAATCCAATACTAGATGATGAGATATTAACTCTTCTTTACATTTTGTAGTTGGAGTTGTTTTTGCAGACTGGCGAAACTCTGCCTCTCTAAGACACTTGTTATTTTTTACCAGCTAACCTTAGTTGCAAGATGTTCCTCCAGCTGCTTCTTTAAGTACCACTTTTCCAGCTTTTCATTCCTCCATCCTGACTTTTTTTTAAAACATTTTGCTGCCATCACATTCAAACTAATATTTTTCATGAAGTAGTAGCACGTCTCAGATTAAACATCTGATATGTTTTTGCTGTCTTATTGTGAAAAATATAGATTTAAGGGATTTGCAAATCACTGCATTTATTTGCATTTTACACGGCATCCTTTTACAGAAATGAGTTTGTATTAAAAAATAAATAAATAAATTTTTGGTGAATATCAATCCAGCTTAGCCACATTGGCTTTGTGAAAATGGGAAAACATTTTGCTGATATCATCTTTAGTCATGTTTTGAAAACAGCGCAATTTGTCGCACGATGAGAGAGGTTACAATCCCTGTTGGGATTGTGAAGAAAAAGGACGTAAGTAGATTGAAGTAGAACACAAAACAAAATGAACAAATTCAACGAAGAAGAAAATGTAGTTAGCTTGTCGTAGGAGAAGTAGCTGCTGTGCGTCCTGGCCTCGGTTCAGTGGGTGTTATTGTGTCTTCTACATTCATCACGCTTCATGTCCTGCCCCTGTGAATGTCGCACAGTGCTGTAAACTTAGAAGAATAAAAGTTCACACTGTGTATTTGCTTTGTATTATCTTTTATTTGAACCCACAGTACTTCTGTTGCAGACAGAAATTATATCAAAACTTGGATGGTTTTAATTCAGTACTGATCAGAGTAGTGTAGTATTAGCCCTGCTGCAGTTACTATCTGGCATTCAACACAAAGAAATCCTTCATGAATTTAGAATAAACACTTTAGTCGCGTCGTGAAAGCACCGTTACCCTTACGTTCTTTTCCACAGGTGTTGCAGTTGGACCAGGTCCAGGACCAGGCTGCAGAGCTCAGTGTGAAGATCATGAAGGTAGGACATGCACACTTATTTACAAGAACATGCATAGGATTTTGTTATGAACACAGACTTTGCATAGGGTGAAAGTAGCCACTATGGTGTCTACCACCGGTTTTGATTTCCACATTTTGAAGCCTCAGCATTCAGGTGTTTATGTTGTTAATCGGAAACAGAAGTGACCAAATTTGGAGTTGGGTGCTATCAGCTGACTCCACCAAGCATTCCCGGCAAATATAGAGACACATATATTTCCTAATTAGTGCTAAATAAACTCAATAAAATTCTATAAATGAACAAAATAAAATTTAGCTTTGATGATCTGTATCATAAGGCAGGTATATATTTTTATACAATTTCATTAAAATGCTTTAAACGTAGCTACAGCAAAAACGCAACCATGTGGCAGCTACCAATCACAGAAGGCCTCCTGGCAGCTCTCTCTTTGTGACTACCAGCAGCAACCATCAACCAGTCAGGGAAGTCACAATTTTCCTCTGTAACCAGAGGTTGCCAGGGGCGTTGCTAACCAGTCTCTGGGCCTGTGTGACTGAGGCCTGCTGTATTTGGACTAGGTACGGTGAGTCCTAGCAGGCAGCTGTAAGTCTTGGTTCTCCTGCCAGTCTACGTCCACACTAATCGTTTTGTCTCCACCTCATTATCATTCCATTTGACACATTCGGTGCTTTGTCTCGCCATTTCACCGCTCGTTTTAAAGAGCCGGAAAAGTAAATAAACAACACATGGAAATGACGCAGGTCGTCTCGTCTAACATTTCACGCATGCGCGGTACTGCAACGTCATCGTATTTGGCCTTTAAATGTGGACGCGCAACTGTGTGAAAAAAGGCTGAAAATGGTAGTGTGGACGCGGAGCGTTTTTGCACGAAAGCTCGGTTTTCCAATCTATCCGGACTAGTGTGGGCGTAGTCTAAGCAGCCACATTTCTAACTTTGAGCATTTAACACTTTAACACTTCACATGAATAGAATATAAACAATAAATCAGCTACTTGTTTAGAAGGAAGAGGCTTTCTTAAAACATCCTTTTTAATGCTCTCATGTTTGAAGTCAACCTTAAGTGGCCATTAGAGGAACTGCAGTACGTTTTCTGTGTGAAGTTTGCATGTTCTTCCTGTTTCTGTGTGCGTTTTTCTTTAGGTACCACACAGGCTTCCTCCCACAGTCCAAAGACATCCACTTAGTTAATTGATGACTCTAATTTGCCTATAGATGTGAACATGCGTGCAAATGATTGTCTGTCTGTGTTAGCCCTGCGACAGATTGGTGACCTGTCCAGGGAGTACCCTGCCCCGTGCCCTGAGACCCTCTGCACCGATCTCCAAAGTGATATATAAACATGAAAACATGTGTTTTCTATATGTGTTCAGTCATAGAGGAGTTACTAAGATTTTATTTGGTCTCTTATGTACTGTGAGGTGAAGATAACCCTATATGTTGATGTCCACACACTGTCCACTTTACCACTAACTCACAGTTTTTCAGTGTACCTTAGATCTAAATCTGTCCTAACCTGATTTGATCACAGAGTAAGATATGAGTGATCCACCTGAAAATTGTCTTTTCACAAATGCGTCCCCGTAGGTCTTTGTAAACAGTTTGGAGGAGCTGAGCACTAAGACAGATGGAGACATTAACACATCTCAGTAAGTATTTGGATGATTTTTTTTTTTTATCTCTGTGATTACTGTGCTTCACTTGGACAGCATTTTAAAATCTCTCTCATGTGTACAGCAACATTTCAGTGGACCTGTCCTCTCCTGATCGGTTTACTGGCATTCAAGAGGGCTTTACTCCAACATCTGTAAGCACAGTGTTTTTCTTCATTATGTTCTTTAAATGGTATGAGGTTTAAACACTTGAAAACCCACATGTGGCGACTGCCAGCGTCACACCAGAGCGTGGGCTCCCTCCTTTACACAACTAGACAAACATGTGTGTCACTCATTCGAACCACGAAATGTTATCAGTCTGTTTCCTGGTTGTGGACAAGAAGTAGAGACGTCCTTATTTCCTGTAACTTGTTTGAGATGTTAGCGAAGGGGGTTAAGCGCAGGGGAGGACGAGGAGGAGGAAGAAGAGCAGGGCGTAGAGTGCTTCTGGTAAGGGGAAATAGAGCAAGGTGCAGAAGGGGTTTCCCCAGCCTCATTATGCCGCCAGACTGAGAGCAGATGACCAGAGTTAAGACTGGTGTCAGTCGTGATACAAACGGGTGTTTTTGTGAGTTGGCAGTCTAGCAACCAGCACATGCAAACGTGGACAGTGCCTCGCTGCTATTAATACAAAGACATCAGTTTACTTTAGGACACTAAGCTTTTGTTTGGTTGGTTTGGTTAATTTTGGCCATCAAACTCCTGCCAGTGATGTTGTAGACATCACAGTAACATTCTGTCATTGTCATTCTCTGTGCACATGTTTAACTGGTGTGCTTTATTGTGTGCTTGTGAGGGTGAATACAACTTAGACTATGAAAAGGATGGGCATTTTAACAAGCAAGAGTTGGTTAAAAGTAGGTTCAGGTTCCTTAGGTAGATTTGTTTTGCTGTTAGGAGGGCAGGCATCCATTCTACCAGACATTAAACACAGACACTGGACAATATTCACAAAGACATTGTAAGAAAAGAGTGCTCCAAGCTTAGTTAAAACCATAACTTTAAACCAATGACTTATTTTGGAAAGCAAAGCACATTGTGGTTGTAAGGACCTCTCCAGAATTGTACGAGGATTAAGAGTTTGTTATAGGTTTCATGTTAGGAAGTTTAACCACAGGCTGCAGAGCTCAGCGTGAGCATCATGATGGTAAGATCTATGTTTGCAGCAAGGACGCCACATACACTGTGTATGTTTTGAACATAAATGATGGGGATAGCAACTGTCATTGGCTAATGTGGTCCCATTACAAAGCCTTGAGTCAAGTGTTGCTGGTTTAGCGTTTTAAACTTTATATTAAGAGAACAGAGTGATTGTCATGATGCTAGAATGCTAGTGCCCCAACCCAAAGTGTACCCTGCTTGCTAGTCCTTAAGCACCTTAATGAAGACCATAATTTACAAAAATTAATGTTACGTTGTGTTCAGTAAGACTCGAAACTAGCAACTGAGACCCGAAACTCATCAGAGAGTGTTTGCTGAGGTCAAAGAGCGAGAGAGGTAAGGACTGTTTTCCAGGAGATTTCTCTGCATCAGGGCAGCTTTTTGAAACTAGAAGCGTCGCCCTCTGCTGGCCAATGGAAACAGGCATGAGGCACTTCCGCATACACTTTTTACATCCAGATCTACAGTCTGTAAGTTAAACCTAAGCTGTGTAAAAGTGTAAACATCCGATTTATTTTGTGTGTGTGTGTAGGAGCAGCGTCTGCTGATCATCCTGAGTAACTGCCAGTACCTCGAGAGGCACACATTCCTGAACCTGGCCCATCACTTTGAGAAACATGGCTTCACAGGGACAGAGAAAATCACACGGGTCAGTATCAACACTTCTAATCTGCAACTACGCTTTGAAAAAAAGACTTTGAACGAAGGAACGGGTACTCGGCTCTGTTGTTGGTGAGAAATGCGTTGCGGTGTCATTAACAACAAAGCTGTCCCCTGGTCTCTTCTAAGCAGAGCGATGACTCTTCTTTAAAAGAATAATACAAGAGAAACAATAAAGGTCGTGGTCTTGGAAGCTCAGCTCATCGTCACCCTAGTTTTTTTTCTTCACACGTACACACTCATCCAGCTACACACAATGACTAATGACTGAATCACAAAGCAAAGAAGCATTCTGTTGGTTTTCCAGTAAAAACAGTTTACAGCCATTTTCTTTGAAATATCATTTTTAAACCGATTCTCATGTGTCATTTATATTTAGATACCGCTGTATAGGTGGCAGTTTGTCTAGATTGTAATCTTCAAATGTTAAAATGGCTGCGAAAGCAAATCTGAAAAATAAGAATTCCCACACAACCCATCTGCCACACACAGCTGCCCCCTCATGCAGTCATACTGTAAAGAAAAAATGCAATAACCTCTCAATGAATTCATGTAAAATTGAGAAGTCACTGACATATGCACAATCCAAATATATTGATGCGGTATACTAGGGGGTACAGGATTTCAACACTCCATAATTAAGCCTTTAACGCCACAGTCTGCATTTTGAAACAATAGGCATGGAAATCAGGAAATTCAGTGTTATGTGTTGATGTAAAGCAGAATCATGCGTCCTGTTAGACGTTTTTAAAATGTTCCGCAGTATCACTGGCTACGTCGGGTAATATTGATGAAGCTGTTGAGGTGCTTTTACATCGGTGTTCCTCACTGCTTCAATGAAACACATCCTCCACAGTGACAGAAAACTTTGAGCCAAGGCCTTGTTGCATTTGTAACGAGTGAGCAACAACTCCAGTGAAGAGTAGCCACACTTCTTTAGCAAAGTGAGCAGTCTGGATTGGAGAAGGTGAACATGAATCCCTGAGGAATCATGTCATCCTATTTCAAACTGTAGTTGTGGGATTGTGAGATAAAATGCTACAAAGCACAGATTATCTCTGTTTGGAGGAAATTTTCTCTAGCTGTCCGTACGCAGTCAGACTGCTGTTAAATTGATGCATATGGCTCACAAGACAACCCATAAGTCACCTCATCAGCGTTTTAGTGAGCTAAGTGTTAATATTAGAACCTGCTCACAGAGATAGAATCAGTTTAATTGGGAGGGCCTGTTACTCTGCTTGCAGCTTTGCAGCTAAAATGACAGACATGTTAATAAACCAACACAACAACGATTCAGATAAAAATGCAAACAAGTAGTGCAGCACAGCATCATTGGAAAGAACGCTGAATAAATAGTGTACTCTAATATGGATCTCATCATATTGTATTGTGCATAGCTAATGATTTATGGATTGGAGATCATTGCAGTAACATCGTGTGTTCTTGACCTGCCAGGTAAGCGTGGATGCCGTACGGGGGCTGGACCGGAAACTCTTTGAAGCCTACATCGAGAGACGAGCCGATCCGATCGCGGGCTCCCTGGAGCCCGGCATCTACGCTGGGTATTTTGATTGGAGAGACTGCCAAACACCTACAGGTACTCTGTTACCCTGCAGGAAATCACCGTCAGCAACCATTAACTGCCCCTAGTACAATCATATTTGAGCCCCTAACAGGGCTGTGGGATGACAACTCAGACTCTCTCGTGTCTTTCTTGCTGCGGTTCACATGTGTCATGTGTAAAGTACGGCTCTTTGATTGCTTACTGTAAATACCACTAAGAACATTTAATCAGTCTTCCCAAGGCGCTCATGGCCTTTGTGTCTAGCTGTGGGTGTGCAGCGATATGTGTGTACACATGAGTTGTAGCTTGACTTTTTTCGCTCACGCAGTGCACCCCAAACCCAGGTGAAACTCGACTGTGAGTGTGTGGTCTACCTTAGCACAGGATGTGAAGCAACATGTCAGACTGTGCGAGAGCTGCGCGAGTCGTCTCAGGTGGGCAGCAATTCATAGCGGGGCGCTTAATGTTGATGAAAAGTTGTGAGCGTTGATCTGGTTTGTCGCCTGTGAGTTTGTGTGTTTGGACTACATGTGAAAGAGGAACATTTTGGACAGCAAACCACAGTTCTAGGATATGATACTTTCACTTGGTGCATTTTTTTTGTGTGGGATTCAAGTTTGTGTGTGGGGTGCTGCAGAGCATTAAGAATCCGGTTTCAGTACTTTCTTTCTGTTTTTGCCTTTGACTGTTTCACTGTCAACTTAATGTTATATTTTAAAGCTTCCACACGGCACATTAAGTCACCTGCCCCTTATCCTCCTCACAGCTGAGGTGAATAAATAATGGGGAAACGCTGCATTGGCACAGTGTTAGCTTGGCTAGTAATGAAATCCTGTTGGTAGATTTCTAGCAGAAGTCCAGATGGATTGTTAATCGAACAGCCACTTGGCTCTGCTGTGGATGGGGCTGTGATCTTGGAGAAACATGGCTTTGCAGGCTTGTTGAGCAGCTACAAGTTCTAGTGAGGATGACCCCACCCTGAATTTTCAAATAGAGAGAGAAAGATGAGTCTCTCACTTAGTTTTGTTTTTTTGTTTTGTTTTTTTTACTGTCGCTCTAGATGATGTCATTGCAAACAAATAACAGATATCCTATGCCCACAGATGTGGCTGTGAGCACAGAAGCCCCACCCACCTGCTGGTTAAACCTTTCGTTTATGAGGGGCAACCAATCTGAAGAAAGCTGGCTTAAATTGAGGGGAGGAAGCTAAAACTGGGGTTAATCTGAGGAAACTGTGGCCAAGTATAAGATGTATAGTAAATAAAATATATATACAGGGTATAGAAGCTGGAAATAAACATAGCAGATCCATCGTGGCTAATTGTTTACATGTCTGGTGTTTTTTGTTTCAGGTTTGCTTTCTATCTGGATCTCCGTTCGTTCACTTTGTGCCTTCTTCTTTCACAGGTGTAAGAAACTACCTGAAGGAGGCTCTGGTCAACGTTATTGCAGTTCATGCCGAGGTGCTTAAATGTCATCAAACCTCATCGCTCATTTGTCAAACACTGCTTTTAGAAGCGCTTTTGTCACCTCGCTCCCCCATCATGACTTCTTTCTTTCTTTCTTTCTTTCTTTCTTTCTGTGTCAGGTGTTCACAGTCTCGAAGGATCTGGTTCCTCGGGTTTTGTCTAGAATCGTTGAGTCCGTTGCGGATGAAATGTGCCGTCTTATGCAGTGTGTGTCCTCCTTCAGCAAAAACGGAGCCCTACAGGTAGATGCTCACACGCACATACCCGCAGTCGCAGAGCAGTTTCTCACTCATAGTAGGACCCTGACTCATAAATCGACCACCGCACTTGGGGGGAATTACCTGTCATTTTTGATAAAGCCATATTTCAGTTCAAGGTACCATCTGGTGTCAGTTGACGATGATTACATGATCTCATCTCCATTGTTGCCCTTTTTCTGTAAACCCCCATCCAGGCTCGACTTGAACTGTGTGCTCTGAGAGACGCTATAGCCACATACCTAAACGCCGACAGCAAGTAAGTATGACAAATACAGATCCACACAGTGGCAGAGACAGGAAGTCCCACATATGTGCCCAGTGATTTATGGCTGTGGATGTCACGGACATAAATCTTAGCAGTCACACATCCCTCACTACAATCCCTATTTATGTTAGTTGGTGGGTTTTGGAAAGGAAGTGAAAGTAATCTGGTTCTGTTGTGTGCATGCACTGCGATGTGCGCCTCTGTGTGTGTGCGCGTATGTTCGCGTAGGCCAGGTCAGTGTGCCCGCATACACACACAGACCCGTCTTGAACTGTGTTTTCTAGTTCTCTATTGTTAATAAATGGGTTCCTTTATGTGATATTTTTAACTTAGCTTCTCATTTTCAGCGCCAGCTTCAAACTGGCTTTGGAGTCTCTGCCTCAGTTACACAGCGGCGCCGATAAGAAGTGAGTCTGATTCCGGTATATGTTACTAATTGAGTGGACTGTGACCTTTCGGTGTTTCTTTTGTGTCTTTGAGATTAATCTTTAATTTTAATGTTATCTGCAGGTTACTGGAAGAGCTGCTGAACAAGTTTAAGAGCAGCATGCAGCTCCAGCTCACCTGCTTCCAGACCTCCTCTGTCCAGCCCATCAAGAGATAAATCTCAATCCACTCCACCACCCAAAACAGCAGTCTGTGTCTTATCTATTAGCTAATGAACTTTGACTGTATCTCTTCAGTTATCACTTTTTTGTTTACTCATCGCTTTCAATTTCTGCTTTACTCGATTAAACACAAGTGTGTATTCATCTAATCTCGAAGACACTAAATGAGTCGATTTCATTGTTACTGTGCAGGACAGTCCCTGTTACGTTGGGTATGCTAATTATGTACGGCCACTCACGTACTGACAAGTAGTGAGTGAGTGGCTAATGTGCTTGTTTCTAGAAAGTTCAGGAGCAGTATGTCAGTGGGATGTGGACCTGCAGACTGAATGAAATATGTGTCAGAATAACTAGATTTTTTTTTTTATTATGATGACGATGATGATGACCACAAGATGGTTTTCCTGTTATGTACTTTGTGCCATCTGTATTCCTCAGTAAATTAACTAAACATAAACCTTCAGCTACGGCTGCAAAATCTCAGTCTGTGGGCTACATGGAAGTGGATTAGATTTCCCTGATGGTTGACGATTGGCTGATAGGGTCCTGTCAGGATTTTTAGATCTGGTTGATGGTTTGTTTGTTTTCTTAAAGCATTGTACTTATCACACAGCCTTATTGTCCCATCACATTTCATTGAAATCCAGCATATGTTTCAGTAAGCTTTTGCAATGTCAAGCACAGAACCTTCCTTTCATCTGTGGAATCAACACTGATGTAATTGTGAGTCAGTTATATTGATGCTTTTCTTCTAATAAAGCACCATCATTGGAATTTACCATCAACTCATTTTTTTCTCACCTCATTGGGCTTTAATACAAAAATGTCTCTTTAAGACCAGTAAAATTAAAGGTTTTAATGACGATTTCTTTAGTAAGTAGGATTTTTTTACCCTGCCAAAAACACAGTAATACACGAATGCTTGATTTAACATGTGTGTTAAAGCGGGTATATTAAACGGCTTTATTTAACTATATATAAACACAGAACCTGCATGTCGCACCGTAGAACCACAATGAGAAGCAAAAACTTGTTATTTTCTGTGTAGCTTTATATCTCAAGTCATTGTGGAGGACATTTTCTGCACTCTTCTTTATAACATTGCTTCAGTTCATTGATATCTCTTTATGCACAGCAGTCTTAAGGTGACAGCATTTCAGTCAGGTTGAGGTCTGGACTTTTTTGGGTCGTTGCAACACCTTCATTATTTCCTTTGTCACTCATTTAGAATACTTTTTGTACACAGAGGAGTTCTTGGTTGACTCAGGTCCTGTGGCTGCAAAGCAAAACAAATCCAAATCAACACCCCTGCGCCACTCTGCTTGACAGTTGGTATGAGGTGTTTGGTTTTCACTAAACATGGTGTTGTGCGTTATGGCCCAACACCACCACTTTGGTCTCATCTGTCCAACTTTTTTCCACAGGTCTTGATGCAGTTTTGCAAACCTTTCTTCACAAGCATGAGAACCTCACGTTGAAGCTGCATGTTGGGTTTTGTTATAAATGGCAACCAAATGCAACTTCAATGCGTCAATCACTCATTGTATTGTTAGGGAACAATATTAACAACCAGTGAAATACGTGACTTTATACATCGTGCTTATCTTATGCAAGAGCTAAAGTCATGAAATTCATGCAAAGTTTAAATAAAAATGTACAAAAGGTTTCATGTCTTTAATTCGTCTGACCAGACTGACCAGCTTCTTTTTTCAACAATGTCTTTATGAGTGTTTTAAAAAATAATGACTAAATAAGGACAGAAATACAAGCTACGTCCCTGCAGGATGGATGATAGCAGGTGCAGAAAAAAAGGCTAAACTCGCATGAAAATGTTCGATCAAAAGGTATGAAAACGCAAACATGGCATGTTTTACAACTGACTTCATAAAAGTGGTTGAAAACTTAAATTTTTCTTTTCTTTTTTTCTAAAAATAGAAATGTCTAAGGAACATTATTCTTTCTTTCTTTAATCTTTGTTTTGTGTTTGTCGGAGGTAAAGTAAAATTCCCTTACTGACCACTATATAATGTTTGAAGGTTTCTTACCCGATGTCATGCACACATTGCTCAAGATTTGTCTGCCATATTGGATGTAATACAACCACTGGCTGCTAAGGTTAAGTTTGTATTTCCCAACTGGTTTGCAGTGGTTCCTGGACGCTGTTGTGTGAAAGTGGTTCCAAAGAAGTTGCATCACTAAAAAAACTCCTAGTGTTTGCTATAATTGCTAGCAGATTGCCTGTAGCTGGTCTGCAGACATTTGCTAACTACTAGTTGAGTAGTTTGCTTGCCTTCAACAGTGTGCCCCAGCACTGCTGCCAACAGCATTAAAAAGGTGCAGCTTTTATTTTGAAGGCAAACAGTCTCTATTTATGGTTTGTGTTGCACTTTTCACAGTTTCACTACAGCTCAGAGAGCAGCTGGGCAGGGTTTGTCACAAGTCCATCATTTCCATTCAAATCACAACCTCAGCAATATGCCAGCGACTAAAACAATTACAAGGGGGCGTTTATCAACTGATTAGGGAATACTAATTTAACCCTTGCAACAGGTGGGTTGTTAGCGAAAACAAATGGGAGTTCACAGACTGCCATCAACCTCTAGCAACTAACCAGTCAATGAATACTTTGCCTCGCCACCCCAAATGATCATAGACCGGTCTCTAAGTGTTTGTGACTGGGACCTTATTACTTTGATCCAACAGTGTCTCCGTGATCGTCACATGTCCAAAGTGGTCCGCAAGTTATCGCACACAACACACATCAGCAATATCTCCGTATCTGTTGTGCAGGATTTTCCCACTCAACCACCTCTACGGTTTACAGGGAATGGTTAAGAAAGAGAAACTGTCCAGTGAACAGCAGTTTGCTGAGCAAAAATGTTGATGTCAGAGCTCATTACAACCAAGAGGGATTGAAGACGCGCATCTCTGATCGCACAATACATTAAACCTTAAAGTGGATGGGCTACAGCAGTGAAGACAACTGGATGCCACACCTGTCAGCTAACAACATTAATCTAGGGCTGCAGTTTGCAGAAGTTTAACAAAATTAGACAACTACAGATCAGAAAAACATTGCCTGGTGTGATAAATCTCAATTTCTCCTGCAGCATTCACATGGTAGGGTCAGAATTTGTCCCGTATAACATGAAACATGGCTCTATCCTATTTTCTATCACAGTCACCATTTCCCAATCCAATAAAGGATCGTTTCCAGCACCTTGTTAAATCAAACCACAAAGCATTAAGGCAGTTCTGAAGGCAACAACAGTGTCTCTATAAATGTTTTTTTTTCTCTCTCTCTGTTCAGAATAAACCCCATACTGAAGTTCTTTAAAGATAACATCAAGTTTTGGAAGCTGCAGAATTTTTCCACTTCATTGTAGGTCTGTGAGAATGAAGGGACTTAACCTCAATTTTAACCTTGAGAGTTCATGCAATATCTTTTGTTAAAACCCCCTGAGTAAAAGCTGAAAGTTTACACATTAATCACATCTTGGTTTTGTCATTTCAAACCAGTGTGGTTGGATATAGAAACAAAATTGTGACAGCTATGGTTCTGTAAGACAAGTATTTATGAATCAGTCAGTATTGATACTCTCAGCTCCAATCTAAAATAACTAAAAGCAGTGCAAGGGTGGACTTGAGTGCAAAAAAGCAACTTGCTGAGCAGATGTTGGCTTGGAGATGAGATTGTAAGGGTGTGACTGATATTTTTGGTCCAAACGTGATATATGGTGACTGTTCAAATATAGTCGTTAAACTTATCTGCAGATCCAAATGTCACACTCAGTAGTGGAAATTCTAACGAAGGTACACATGCAGACAGTTGGTTTGTCTGCACTATGGCTCAGTAGCGGGTTTAGCTATTCATCTCTGGAGCTGCAGCTCACCAGTTCACTCATTCTGTCTGGCATGTCAGCATCTAGTTGTCAGGGAGGAACGTGAAGACAAGGGCGTATGCAGGGTGGGGACGGAGTGGGCCGTTACTCGGGGCAGCGTACAGAAGACACGGATCCCAGAGGAAGAGAGCAACAACAGAAAGTGTGGTTCTGTGTGGGTGTAGGGACCTAAGAGAGCAGTTGTGGTAGGTCTAGTCGCCTGGGCAGACACGCCCACAGCTCACATGAGAAAGTTTGATGAGACACAAAGGGTTAACTGAGGACACTGTGGAGAACTCATGTTGTGTTTTCTAGCAGGAGATGACCCATTAAATTTCAGCTTTTGAATGTACAAACCACACCTGTGCATTTCTGTCTACATTCATCGACCTCAGACTTTTTCTCTGACTTGGTTTCCCATCTACAAGTAGGGGAAAGCCATACAGAGCAGGCAAGAGTTGTTTTGATTCTCTGCGTTCTAAACTTAGCACTCTGCCTCCCACGGATTCATTCACAAAATAAGTTCAAAACCCCAAAGCCTTATCCGCTCTCCACCAGGTCTCTGTTTACAGTAACAGAGGTGAGAACGGGGAGTTTTTCTTTCTTTCTTTTTTTAATTTTATTCACTGGTATTCTGTTCCATTCTGGAGACAATATGAAAAGACCTGCTTTAAAAAAAACAACAAAAACATTTTTGATCTGCAGTTTTCTTTGCTGTGAGTGGGTAAATAAAAGGATGGAGAAATTTGACACATCACAGAAAAGTTGTCCCCTTGATTATACCTGTTTTGAAGACAGATGTTTTACAGCTGAGATCAAAGAAAAGAACAAAAATCTTACAGAAGAAGCAGAATAACACTGGAACAAGACTGGAAATGTGTGGCCTTTAGACATGTCCTACTTTTTGATTTGTTTTTGTTCCAGGTAATAACTGATAAGATGCTGTAGCAGTTGTGACTGACATCATGACGTTGGCCTACGTACTGTACATAATTGTATATATAATGTGACCTAATATAATATTTTAGCCCATAAGTCAAAAATAATAGTTATTGATCAAGTTCTAGCAGAAAGTTTTAGTCACTTTTCAACTTTTACTTTTAAATTCTTACTTTTGTAGAGAATAAGGCCTTTTATTTTATTTTTATTTTTCATATTATCAGCAAATCCCATATAAATGGTAAATGGTCTGTATTTATATAGCGCTTTACTAGTCCCTAAGGACCCCAAAGCGCTTTACATTTCAGTCATCCACCCGTTCACTCACTGGTGATGGCAAGCTACATTGTAGCCACAGCTGCCCTGGAGCGCACTGACAGAGGCGAGGCTGCCGGACACTGGCGCCACCGGTCCCTCTGACCACCACCAGTAGGCAAAATGGGTGAAGTGTCTTGCCCAAGGACACAACGACCGGGGCTTGAACCGGCAACAAGACGAACTGCCAACTCTTTGAGCCACGATCGCCCCAACATTATACGCATCATATTCAAAAGACTCTTTACTGATTACAACCTACATTCACAGTCTGGACTGTTTTTGCAACAAATGCTGTGCAGGCTACATGTCAGTTGTTGCATATATGATCTTTGTCCACCAGAGTTTGGACAAAGTTGATCATGCAACAGGACAATGATCCCAAGTGCACCAGTAAAACTACAACAGAATAATTGAAAAAGATAACTGAGGTGTTGCAATGGCTCAAAGACTGCAACCTGACTGAAATGCTGTGACAGGACCCTAACAGAGCTGTGCAAAAACAGAGTAAAGAAGAGTTTGACAAAATTCTTCCACAATGATTTGAAAGATAACTAACAATAATGTTGCAATTAACTGATGCGTCTTTTGCTGATCCGTTCTTCAAACATTTTTCAATTAATTAAAATTAAATCAATTAAACTGAACTATATACATCTTTTGACTTTGGGATGAAAAAAAGATGCAATCAAAAAGATGTCACCTTGGGTCCAAAGCCTTGTAATCACCCACCCTGGCCTTCCTGCTTTGTTTTCAAAGTCAGCTTTCTGAGTTGTTTTTAACCTCATAAACTGATGACATCTTCCTTTCTTCCTTGCTCATCTTCGAAATTATTTTGTGGCAGTTACAGAAATGTTGTTGTGGGGTTTTATGGTTGTTTTCCATGAAAGTGGAAACAGACTCTAATCTGTGAGCAGAAACCAGGAAGGCTCTCTCGAGCGCTGCACGGAAAACCAACCTCTTCCTCTCTCTCCGCCCCTCTTGATGTCATCATATTGTTTGTGATAACCAAGTGTTTGATTAACCAGTCACATCCTGCAACTGAACCACATTTCCTGTTTAGACGCTCACGCGTAGCGCTGATCTTACCATAGAGCTCACACAGTTATGAACAGATCTTGTCACTTGTTACATTTTTAGTCATTTATTTATTTATTTTTTAAGGAAATGACACTAAAAAAAAAAACAGCAAATGTTCACTTTAACTTTCTCAGATCTGCTATATGACAGTCACATTTAACATCACTATTTGATATAAAATTGAGTTAAAAAAGCTTATCTAAATCAGCTCCCTGAGTTGTTCTCTCTCTCTTGCTCTCCCCCACACACACATGCAGCCAGGCACAAGATTTCATTCATAATTTACTAAATGATGGTGATAGTGTCTCCTAACAGAAATATATTTACAAGGAAAAATGTTTTTAAAATTAACTAAAAAAACAAAACAAAACTCTTTTGCTTCACTTTCTTGCGGACAGTCAAATGAGAAGTATGATAACAGACAGGTGAATAACAACAAAACAAAACATGAAACTAGAGCCAGTAGCTCCTTAGCTAGCAGTGGTTAGCTATGGCTGTGGCTATTAGCTTATCTTAACTTAGCACAAAGTCTGGAAATTCTTGCATAGTTTTGTCCAGATATACAATTAGATTCTTGAGCTTGAGCTAATTTGAAAGTTATGGGCCAGATTTACTCAATGGGACAAAATAGCATGTGCACACAATCCCTAAATAGACACCTTATTGGTGTTGTTAGTTTTACAGGTGCTCTTTACTGAACACAGGTGCACCGAGTTATCAAGTGCAAAAAATAAGTAACATGCAAGTTTTTTTCTACGCTAAGTAGTATGTTTACTGATATCATTAGAAAGTGCCAGAAAGTACAATTGGTAAGTTTTACACAGACTCTGTTTCTGTTATTTTTTTTTCTAGTCTATAACTAAGCCAAGCTAGGCTAATCTTAGCTAACCACTTAATAGTTGTTGCCTGGATTGGAGTGGTTTGTGAATGCTACTGGTCTTCTAATATAACTATTGGCATAGAAAGTGATTACGTTCATTTCCTATAATTTTTTTTAAGGCACAAAACTTTCGCTCACAGTTTTCTATGATACAATCACCTCAGCTGTCAGTTTCATTTGCATAGTAAGCACATAGACAGTACAAAAATACAGACTGTGGCTCTGGGTCCGAAAAATAAAGCTAATGCGCCACCTGCATTCTCAGACAGCGAAAAGACTTCCTATTATAAAAAACGGCTTTGGGAAAATAGCTTTCTGTCTTGACCTCTGTAAAAGCTTTTCTGATGTGTTTATGGCCTTAGTCACTTATTTTGGGTCACAATAAATAAAAACTGTGACATTTTTGTAAATGTTGATCACTTATAAGCCAATGGTATGATCATTGGCTTATAACTGACAAGTCGTTAGCAAACCAAGTTATAACCAAGCGATAATGAAAACATTCATCTCGAGGCTTCAAAATGGAACTTTAGAAACCGGTGGATGACATCACAATACTTAATACTTTAACACCTTCATTTTTAATACTGTCTATGGATAAGCATGAAAATACTCATTATGCCCTAAAAATGCAAAAAGGAAAAAAATAACACAGCATTTTTGACTTAAGACACTCACACGCACACATACATACGCACACAGATACAAAAACCATACAGGGCAGATGGTTGCTGACTTAATGTCCATTATTTTTTGTATACCACTGTCCACTTTGTCCTCATCTCAGAGTTTTCTTGCCTGTCGTGTCAAATGTCATCATGACATTTCCAACAGTCACTTAAACCTGCAAAGTTCATTCCTGCAGGCTGCTGCTGTGGTGATGCGTGATGGCCCTCTGGTAGTCCTCGGAGGCGTTTATGTGCTCCGTGACTCCCGGGTGCTCATAGCTGCGATAGTAGTGGCTGCCCGGCTGCTGGGCGTAGTACAGGAGCTGCCTGGTGAACAGCGGCTCCACCTGCAACACACGAGGGCCAAGGAGGTCAGCAAGACGCATTCAGTATTTTACATAGTACTATTTATTTTCTTTATTTAATCTTACAAATAAAAAACTGACAAAGTGTTTGGTATTTTTGTCAAACTCAATTAAAAAAAGGAAAAAATTCAATACACCCTGGCATACACCAATGCATTTTTCATTTAGGGCAGGGGTGGGGAAGTCCAGGCCTCGAGGGCCGGTGTCCTGCAGGTTTTAGATGTGTCCTTGATCCAACACAGCTAATTTAAATGGCTCAATTACCTCCTCAACATTGTTCAAGCCCTCCAGAGGCCTCGTAATGGACTAATCATTTGATTCAGGTGTCTTGACCCAGGGTGAGATCTAAAACCTGCAGGACACCGTTTGACTGTTGACAGAGATCCAGGAAGCTTGATTTGCTATTTCAACTTTCCTAGCTTTGTTTTCTGAAACCATTTTGAGAAGTCAAACTAGAGAAGGGCAAACCATTCCTAGTTTGGTTAAACCTCAGCTATGTGCTTAGTTTGAGTGAAAGCGTGTCAAAAATCTGTAGCTAAAAGGCACGAATCTTCACTCGGCTTGTTCTTTTTCACTTTATATAAAAATCAAAAATCGTGGGAGGGTGACACTGGAACCAGGTTGGCCCTGAATCTCAGTGCGACTTATTTAGAAACCAAATTTTGTTATGAAACACTGTCAACATTATGACTATGAACAAGGTCCTACAGACTTTCAAATCTTAGGTTTAAACTTTCAAATCCTATTTTTCACTTTTCAGTCCATACTTTAAAGTTTCAGCACTCTACTTTGAACCTTTCAAATCTTAGTTTTGATTTTAAGAACACCGGTTCTAATTTATTGTCAGCTTCCCACTAAATGTTAGGCTTCACTGATCCTCAAAAACAAAATGACAAAAAATTAAAGATCCCTGCATCATAAACTCCATAAACTCAGTCACCTGCACAGTGAGGGTCCTTCTTTGTCTTTGTGGGTCAAGACACTCATCTCCGAAACACAGGAGGACCTGGAAGCGGGATGGCGGCCGTAGCCCGTAGCTCTGAATCTCTGCAAGTAGGCAAACAGATGAAAATGCATCAGTAACAGCTTTGACATCTAAAACACACCAGAATCAATGATTTCAAGAGAATTTCACTTGAAGCGGTGTGACATTTAGAGTGATTCGAATGGAAAGTCCTGGTCACACCATGTATGCAAATATAATTAGCTGTCACAGCTGGAGCTTCTTAGCATGTGGGCGGGGATGATGTGGCTGTGTAGAAGTCATGTGTCTATCAGCTTATCATAAAATACTTCTTTAAAAAATAATTCTCGGCTGATACAGTATGTCATGAAGTGACTTCCAGAAAATGAGTTGAGTAATGAGTCTCAGTTTGTGCTACTGCTAATTAGATTTAGGGAATTAAGTTTTGAGGCGAGGTGGGTAGTTTTTGAATGAAATCGCACATTTCAGACCAGGTGGTGTTAGTCCATCTATGTACAGCAAAGTGCCAACTGGTATGAGAATTAAAACATATCATCCAAGCTCTGTCCAGTACACCATGCTGATGATTAAGATACAGGTCATGTACTTGGTGAATTAGGCATGGCACCATAGATAGGTCTTTTATAACCTGCTTTTATTTTGAAGAATAGTAACAGACAAACGTGCTAATCCAAAGAAGTGAGAACTTTTTAGTCTTGAAAATTCCTCATTGAAAGGACAACTGAGTGAAAGTGACTGTTGAACAAAGATACTCAGAGTTGAGTTTGTGTCCTCTCACCTGTGAGGTAGTCCTGTGTGTGGAGCAGTTTACAGGTGACGTCTCTCTCCAGCTTGTTGGGTTTGTCTCCGTACGGCGACGGGCCTCCCTGCCAGTACACCCTGCTCTGGCACAGCCTCCGGGCATAGAGCCCATCTGCTCGCATCCACAGCAACACTCCCCTCTCTAGGCTGGCCGGTGGACTCGGAGGACACTCGTCTAGCCTTCTCTGGGTTGATAGGCTGTCAACAGGCAGGGGTACCACCTCATGGCCTCCAGGTGTCAGGTAGTGCTTCTCTTGGCTGCACGGAGTGATATGGCAGCCCTCCGGACTGGAAGTGGTCACCTCTCTCACCAAAGCGTCCCGGAAATATACGGACACGTGCAGACGGAAGTCTAGAGTACAGGAGGACACAGGTAGAAGGTAGCTGAAATGTATTTTTTTAAACACACTCTTTAGTGGACTGTCTTTGTTTTATTTAAAAAAAAAAAGAAGCACTTGTGTTTTCAATGTTCACCAAAGCCCAGATTCACAGTGTGATGCTGTATTGTCGCTCTACATGCTGCTACGTCTTGTACGTCTATAGGAGCGTTTTGCTTTTGACAGCAATCTGTGTATTGCATTTTTTTTCCTAAATGTTTTTCTGTGTATTTTTTTACGTGATTGGAATAAACTGAAAAAACAAACACACACACACACAAACAAGCACGATTTGCATCAGATGCAAAATTTCTTCACATGTCACTAAAAACTTGAAAAATGAAGCTAGTTTGAACACGCTCTGTCCTCAGTTTTGTTTAAAGTTGCGTTCCTTTTTTCCAGCCTCTAGGGGGCAAAGTAAATATTTAAAATTAGCCAAATATCTAATGAATCAAGCTACCAGCAGTCCCTAAAAATAAGTAAAATTTAGATTATAGCCAGCTAATGAAATTCCACTGATACCTGCTCTTAGTTGCTAGATATTTAACTTTATTATTAAATTTGTTTCTGATTTTCTGTCTGCGGTTTGGTACGGGCAGGCAGAGTACAGTTATTAAAAATGGCAGCCTGCAGCACGATACAGAACCATACCCTAAATGCAAGAACTGAAATTAAACTGCATTAAATAAAGCCAAGGAAAACAGTCTCAGGGGAAATTAGTAGTTTTCTCAGTATTCTGTGTCCTACTGTGACGTTTTCAGCTGTTTCAAGGTTATGTAAAAATGCATTTGCTGCTTGTTCTATGTAGATGGATTTTTGCCTTTTGTTCTTTTTAAACAGGAGCTAAAGTTTAATTCTCAGCAGAGGATTCTGGTGAGAGTTCCTGATTTTATAGCGTGAGGGGAAAAAGTGAAGTGAAAGCATTCGTGTACCTGAAAGTGCCTCTGCTGATCTGATGCTGGCGTCCAGTGTGAAAGGCGAGGGCTGACTCTCAGCTGGACCGTATGAGTAAATTGAGGCTCTTAGCTGGTATCCTGCACACAGAACAAACTATGTAGGCAATGCTAAAACTGATACAAATGCTTTTAATTTGCACGCTAAATAATAAGCCGTGTACCATTTTCCATGGACGAGCTTTGCCATGGCAGGGTGCGGGGAGGACAGGGACACTGAGTGAAGGGCAACTCAGGCAGAGAGGCCTGCTCCTGACAGTAATCTCTCCAGCCGCATTCTGGACTCGCCATGTACTGTGGCATCTATAGGGAGAAAAACAGTTAGCTGATCTTTGCGTGGTTCTTGTGTAATACATTGTTATTTTAGTAGGCTTATCAGGACTTTTTTGCAACTTGTTTTACATGATCAATGCAGAATTCTTTCTTCATCCAAAGATCTTAAGCAAGTTGTAAAATCCCTGCACCACAAAATCTGATATGTTTTCGCCAACTCACTGACGCACAAAAATAACTTAAATAAACTTGAGAGGAGAAAGCTGACTTGTTCATTTTGAGTGTGTAGTACTTTACATGAAGTCTAAGGAGCTGTAAGGAAAAGGCGTCTGGACTTCTTTAGGTTGCTTGAAGACGTTTCACCTCTCATCCGAGAAGCTTCTTCAGTTCTAGGGTCCAGACGCCTTTTCCTTACAGCTCCTTAGACTACGATGACCTGGATGACTGAGAACCTTCACAGACATACTTTACATGAACTAAATGTAGTATAACAAACTGAAATAACTGTGCCCCATACACCGCACAGTTACAGCAGTACTGGTTTTATTGGCATTTGAAGAATAATCCTGAATGAATAACACTGACTGCGAGTGATTAATCAGTACAGAAAAATCAATCATGGTCAGAAACTATACCATGCCTGAGAAACATATGGATCTAACAAATAAATATCACAGTACTAAAGTAAAGATTTAAAACTAAGCATCTGCAGCCTTTTGCATTTGTAGAAGTGTCCTATACTTTATAAAAACACATCAACTATACTCATCATTACCCAAGCAGGAAGTAGAGATAACTTAAAATAAACTAGGATAAATAAAGTTAAATGCACTGAAGTTCAACTTAGTAAATGATAATTTGCTTTAAACTGTAAAAAGTGTGCACCTTTGGGTTTATTTTTATCAGTTGCTGCCATGAAATCTAAAAAGGCCCCAAAAACTCCAGAGTTTCTATCATCAGTCATAGTTGGGGATGCACATCATTACCCTTCTCTTGTGTTTGTAAGGTCATCCATGCATGCATAATATGACACTGTCTGTGTTGCATTTCCAACCTCCCCGTTCTCTCTGTCTTACTTAGTCCCTCCCCATTTGTTTCTATGTGCAGTAAAATCACCTGAGTAGGCACAGAAGGGTAGGAGGGATGCATCTGAAAGCTCCCTGGGCTCAGAGGACTGTCCTCCTGTCTGGGTCCTGCATGCGATAAAGAACGTTTTTATCAGAAAAGCTCTCTAGAAATTGTCTGAACACATTTTCTCTCAGTACATTTAGAAAAGTCCACATCGGTGCAAGTACTTGAGCATGACTTTAGCTGGTGCTTTAGCAGTTTGACTCACCGAGGAGTTAGAGAATTTCCACTTTTTGTCATACAGAACAAATGATCAGATTCTGATCTTCTAATAATAATGACTACAAGAAAACACATCAATGAATCCCTTTATCCTGTTTGGTTTTTGCTGCTGTAGCCCAATCAGCTTTCAGAATTACTACCAGCTTAATTCATGCTGCAGTAAACTTTCTTTTTTAAAGCTTTGTTTGAAGGGGGACTGACTTTTCTTGGCGCCCTCGGGGATGATGCGGTACACTTTGTAGGGGTCCGAGATGTCCAGCTGGCTCCTTTCCACCAGTTCTTCAAAGTCATTGCTCTTGTTGAGGGCGCAGCGCAGGCGCGTCTTCCATGTCGGCGGGTCGGGTTTGTCGATGCCTTCCCGAAACTTGCCTTTGAACAGCGCCCAGGCCTGCAGACAGGTCCGCGGGGAAATATTTAGAAAACCTCGCTGCAGGTTAGCGCAAGAGAATCACACAGCCTGGTCTCTCTTAACTGTGACTGCACGGCCTGTAGACGGACATCCTCCCTGTGCTGATAGATAGTCACTAATTCTTCAACAAATAAAAATGATAAAATAATACCTTTATTCTTTTTTTGGAACACACGGTAATTTTAAAGAAGTTATTTTGGGTCGCTCTCCCACTAGTGTGTGACTTTTTTACAGCATGGAGCACATGGTTCAAATATTAATATATGGAAATAATCCGAGTTGCATCCAAATGTATGAAGTGAATTTCATGAAAGACATCAATGCCCTTTTTTATATAGTGCATATTCAAACGCTACTAAGACGCCAAATTGAGTTAATTATTTTACACACATCATTAAAAGGCTACAAGTGAGTTTAAAGTTTGTAATACGTCAACACATGCTGTTGTTTTATTCTGAAAGTCGCCTCTCGCTTGTGGCTGGCGGACTCCGGAGGATGCGGGTCTCTTACCTTAAAAAGCGCGGCATCCTCATCCCGGTTGTAGTCCTGTTTCCCGGCGTGTTTCCACGGTATCCTGAAGATGGTCTTTTCGTCGTTCTCCCAAACTAGACCGGGATATTTCCCGCAGTCCACCTGCTCGATGAGCCACTGGCGCAGCTTGCCGTTCCCGCTGCTCCCGGAGCCTCCGTAATCCACGTCGGGGTTCATCTCTGACCAAAAAGACGCACGGGACAACTCCACTGTCTGCTCCTGTAACGTAGTAATATCACACGCTCTCGTGTTAGTGTGTGTTTTGAAAGTAGGCTTGTGTAGGTTTAGTAAAGAATGATTAAGTTAAGTAAAACTACTAAAGGTTAACCCACTGCGCTCCCACGCAGACTAACTAAAGTGTGCGCTTCGGAGGCTGATCGAAGCCTTCTTACCTGTGAAACTTGAAAGCCGTCGAGTTTTGATATCAGTCAGGGTCAGAAAGTCCTCATCATTCCGGCGGGCCCGCTTAAATCCACCCAGCCTATGGTGAGCAGAGGGAGGGCGGAGCCGGGATGCTGAGGAGGGTGCACCTGCTGCTGCTGCTTCTGCTGAGGCCCGCCTGCTTCCCTCCTGCGAAGCTTATCAGCGCGCACACAGCGGCCGATCTACAGTAATACACCGGGGAAACCCTGCCGGCGTCAGCCCGAAGTGTCACACACCCGCACACGTGGAAAATGATAGGACGGAGACGAAAACAATTCTTTGAAATGATAAAGCTTTACGAAAAGTACTCTAGAGTGGTCCAGAGGTAGAAGCGACGCAGAAAACCATCGGCAGCAGTTTTCCCACTGGAAGATTATTCAGAACAGCTGACATAATGCCTCAGACAGGAACACAATACCACATAAGATTATCATTTACCGTGTCAGAGCTTTAGGAGGCCTGTTAGGAGAATTCGACAGAGAATCAATTCTGTAAAAGCAATGCGGCCCAGGAGTCCGAGAAAACATGTGGTTTTGAAAAGTTCCCACTCATTTCCCCCTCAGTCTGATTTTCAGAGTGAATCTGGCTCCTGTGGCAGTTTTTCAGTGCTGCCATAAATATCCATCAGCGCTTTCATTACTTAAGTGAAATCACTGATGTGAGTATAGGACAAATCTAAAAGTGTGTTAGCTACACACTAACAGCTGTCTTTTCCCCTATTTGGCTTCAGTTATGCTGGGATAACTACAAATACTCACGTGTTGTATAACCCACAACTGTTTAGGGACTCTATTTTATATGAAATATGAGAGAAACGTGCCTAGAGAGTCATTAGTCATTATGCAGCAGACTTGTTCCTATCAGTCTTATACTGTCAGTATTAATCGGGAATAGACAAACGGTGACATTCTGGGCTGTTAACCTGTAGTTATGCTTCAAAATTTTGGATATTTTTAAATTTTTAACTTTTTATGTGGTTTTTAATTATTCTTAAGAACATATTAAATCTTCATGAATATATTTTATTTTTGTATTTTTTCAACATTTAACCCACGGGACATGGATGTGATGGAACAGATAAATGTCTGCCACTGATACTGGCTATTAACCATGATACCGGTATCTGTCTGATACCTACATTTTGGACTAGATTTAAGTACACCCCTATTATTAATAGATGAATCTACCATCAGTACCGATGCATGAAGCAACATTATAATGTGGCACATATAGAGAATAAGCTCATCTCAGATTAATGCGTTTAATGCTCTTCCTCTCTGTCTCCTACTGTTAATCTCTCCTTCTCATTCAGAAAAGTACAATTTTCTTCTAATGTATATACAACTAGAAATATAAAACTTTAAAAGTAGACTTCTGAAGTAATATTAGAACGGTACAAGCACTTATTTAAAGCTTTACTTACTTATCATCACGAGAACTGAAAGGAACTCATTATGCAAATGCTTCCCATCAGCGTTATACCATAGTTGATCCTAATCTGTAACCGGTTGCCAGGTTACAGAAATTAGTCGAGTGGTTTTTTTTGCTGTAGTGTTCATCTTTAAAATGACAACTGTAAGAAAAATGCATACGTGGATGTATGAAGCACAGAATACACGTACTTCATCACAGGTAACCTCAATGTGAATCCTGCTGCTCTGCATTTCACATATGGCACTTTTAAACCAACAATATTCAGCCAACAGCTGTATCTGAATGACTTTACACGTTAAGATTTTAAATATTTCAAAAAGGAGTATATAAAAGTGCCCATGCATTGTTATGTGGTAAGCCACTTGGAGAGGGTTTATGAACACGTTCTAGCTCGTGGACCCTCACTAAAAGCTCTGGGCCCCTTGGTTATTGTAGGTCTGAGTTCCTCTGAGAAGTGGTTTCCCCTTAAACTTTTCAGCTGGTTTCATTTAAATAACTGAAAGAGGCCTGAAGAGGTAGAATTGTGCAATATTTTAAAGGGCAAAGACATGTGAAGCAGAATTTTCTTACCACCAGTTATCTAGTGACCTTTGAGCTGATTGCTTCAATGTAGAAGACCACTATACCATGAAGTCAAAACTAATTCAATTACTGTTTGTCATAATAATGTCAGAATCATCATCGTCACCAGAGATATTGTTCTCCACTATGTGCCCTTAAACTTCTGTACTTCTACTTAAGTTATTTATAACCTTTACCTGGATCTGAATACCGCTTCTATCCAGAAACCACATCAAAGATGGATTTTATTCCCTCGTTTTGTTTCTTAAAGGCTTGAAATAACTACAAAAATGAAGATTAATACATTCCTCTGCTGCATTATTGCAATCTAAATATTTTCACTTGATGAGTTAAATGTCGTCTCAATGCATGCATAATTAAATAAAATACAAAATGCAAACAAACATGAAAACATTAACATAAAACCGATACATAAACAACAGACTGTGCACACGTTCAACTGCACAAATACAATCAAATGAAAAATGTACATTTAGGAGGAACAGCGCAATAATTAAAAACAGCACATCTGATATTTTTTTACTGGAAAATAAATCGTTCTTTAGCTTTCACACGGTGTACAGAAAGTAATACTCATTTTTCAAGTACAAGACACAGCATAACATAACTGACGGG
>VUQR01006264.1:1405-24497 GCA_015108515.1 Hemichromis elongatus | reverse complement strand
ATCATCCCCCCCCCCCCACCCCCCCCCCCCCCCCCCTCCTGAAGTGTCTTCCAAGCAAATGTGGCCTTAAGATTTCAAAGTTTTGCTCTAGTTTTGAACTGAAAGAAAAACCGGAAAACCAGTGTTTCTAAAACAGTCCAACAGCTTGGCCCAAAAGCAAGAAACAGTAATTGTTCTAATCAAATTTTGTTCTTTGAAAGGAAGCCAAATGTTTTCTACCTTGGACAGATGTGCTTTGAGCATTTTTTCTCATGCTTTGCAAGTTTGCAGGATGCTGATTGGGGCCACCTATACAAGAGCAAGATGAGCTTGCACTGAAGCCTCCTTAAAGCTAAATTCATTCAGTAATTTAATGTCCCATCATTAGAACTCTTATTAACTGGAGGAAACAACCAACCAATTTCATCATGCAGAAAGAAAACAGTGTGAGTGGCATCAGTAGACACAAAACACTTGCAGAGGAAATACAACCTGAAATCACTGGGTGTCCGCAGCTTCAGTGCTGTGCAACAAGTGCCGCGGTGTGTCATGACATAAATAGTTTTGTAGAGAGTCAGGCTGCTGATATAACAGCAAAGTGACGAGAGATGATTTTCTGCTTAGGGCTTAGAGAGGTTCAGTACCACTCAAGGTTTCTAGGTGCTGGCCTAAAACTGCTGTCCTAACATTCACAACTGTCATCTTCCTTCATGAAATCTGAAGCTGCTTTTCATTGTTAAACAATAGTTCTCATAGAGAGAAATGTTTCCAAATCTGGTCTCTTCTGACTTCTAAAGGGCTAAAATTATTAAGTGTTGCCATCATGGCTATCTTTACTTATTTTATAAAATCAAGCTGTCATAAATTCAGAGATCAAGCCTTTAGTAGTGTTGATGCTGATGAGATTGGGACTAAAGATGTTGGATTAAGCAAAAATGTAGAAGATGTAATTAACATTGAAGAAGCTAACCGCTTAGTTTAGCAGACTAGCTAAGCTAAGCAGAGCACAGACTAGCTTAGGATAGTAAGAGTAGAACACTAATGATGCCTGTAAATATCTAAAAGTAGAATTAATGTAACTTTCACAACCAAAAGCTCCAGGTCGCTTTATATGTGCCACGTCACGTAGATAAATGAAGATCAAAGGCCTGCTTAACATAAAAAGGTGTCACATTTCCTATTTGACAGCAATTCCTTGAACATGCCTTATTTCGAAAAAAGAGTCGTCTGCATTTTAAGACGTTTCCTGTGTAGTCATGATTTTTAATGTGTGCAAAGATTTTAAAAAAAGCAGCCCAACAATTGCTTTTGGTGCTTTATGGAAACGTGTGGAATGTAGTTCACACTAAGGGACACCCCCGCGCCATGGGGCATCCCCTCCCACACCAACACTCAAATATTCACATCAGCGCTCAAAGTAATGTTTCCCCCAGCTGCTGGCAGATTTATACCCACTCAGAGGGTAAAAAAAACAACACTTTTTTTTTGTTAAAATGCAATATTTCAATGGTTCAGCTTTACACTGTGACCTCTCGACTCTATAGAAACTGAGCTCAGTGTAGCATCTCACCACATGCCCCTCCGTATGAGGAACTGAAACAAACTACTACTACATTATCCGGAAAATAAATCAATTTCTTTTACACACATGACAAAAGGCACGGCAGCCTACCTTTGATATTTCCAAGATAAAGATCAGGCAAGACCTAAAAACAGAAATTGTGTAAAATGGAAAATGCAGAAGTTAAAGAAAAACAAGATTTGGGGGTTGTTTTGTTTTGGGTTTTTTTAGCATGGCAGGCTCTGAAGGTTTGAATGATTTCCCAGATATTGTTGTTGATACTGTACCTTGTTTATTCCATTACCCATCTCCGCCAAAGGTGTCTAGATAAGCACACTGAATTTAAGAGGAATTTAAAGTCATAATTGGAAAGTGATTCCTTCAGGGAGTCGCCTAAAGGAGCAACTTAACCCTCTCTAGTCATTAACTGCTACTCGGTTCAAAGGAACCCTAGAAGCTTTTTAGTTTAACTCAAACTGTCATGAAGCCCTCAGCTTGTCCGTGTCCCAGAGTGCCACTTCATTGAGAGTATGTTTTCCTCAGAATGTGACCTTAGCACATGCTTATATTTAGACCAGGAGTCGGTCATGAGACCGTGGATAGGCACATAGCAACCAGACAAAGATGGTTGAAGGCCAGAACAGATCCAATGACCCAGCTATCACTATCCGCTGAGCTGTCAGCGCCCTGCTAGGAGCACCTTTGAATGAAGCTCCAAACCTCAAATCAATTATCTGTGTGTTACTGCTGTAAAGGACAGGGGGCTGTTTTAAAACTAAGATTACCATCAGTAGTTCATTCTCTGTGCCTATCTATTCAGATCAATATCAATCTCCATTTCCACTAACATCTGTGACAACATCAAGCCTATGTGACAACTTTGTGCCCAAGAATTGCAAACTAGTGTGGCAAAAAAAGCCCCACAATTATCGGTTTCCTAAAAACAAGTAGTGCTTTTTAAATACCTTTTCTACTATATTCTAATAACAGAGTATTGCTCATAAACTTAATTTTGTCTTCGATTTTAGAATTCCCCCCTTTTCGTCTAATTCTGTGCTTCTCAGTGGACATCCTCTTAATTTTAACTCGCTCTGTACATTTCCAGTAAATCTGGCTACATCTTCAGTGCATCGCTCTGAGCCGATCGAGGTATTTTTAGCCCGGCTTTGTCTTGTGTTCCTCTGTGTGTGTGTGTGTGTGTGTGTGGCACAGAGACAGGCAGGGGAGAGTGGAGGCGTTTACAAAAATCTGCGTGCCTGCCTCAGAGAACTAGGTGGAACAGCTCATCGGCACCGAAGAGTCAAAACCATTGATAAACAAAACAGCTCATACATTAGAAACCATGATGATACATTAAAAATACACCTTGATCAGAACTGAGAGAGTGCGTGTCTTTGTGTGTGTGTGTGTGTGTGTGTGTGTGCGCGCACGTGTGCATGTCTGTGTCTGTGGGTGGAGGGGGCGAGAGAATGGGTTTCACAATAAAATTAACAAGAAGAAGAGGAGTCTTTCAGGTTTGAAGAAGGTTTGCACATCAACCAGCGAATAACGATTACTTTATCAGCAGCAACTTTTAGGGCTCCAACTCAACACTTACTTTTTAGATTTACTCAATAATTACTTAGCCTATTAAACTCTACTGTTAAACGTGTTTTTTTTTGTGTGAAACAGTCCAAAACCCTAAACCATTTCATTTGTGGCGATATAAGGGAGAAAATCATCACATTTGAGAAGCCGAAACCACAAGACCTTTGTGTCTTTAGCCACTGGTCTTTGTAGCCACAGCGCTGTCTCTCTGTGGTTGGCAGTGTTGATATGATGGCACACCACTTCAGTTTAATATGACAACAATTATTCCATGAGTTGCTCTCAAATGCTATACAGACTGGTACAATCTCCAGAGTTGGAAACCTACTCACCTTTGGTAAATCTGGGATTTGTCCTCTACTGCTACCCTCAATTTTATTACAAATCAAAAAATATTCAACATCTCTTAAGGATGAGTTCCAATAACTTGGGTGCAAAGTTTTCCTCTCCAGAGGGTCAAAGACGCTGCTTCATTCATTCAAGCCGACATCAGATAAGAGGTCTCGTACACGTGTTCATGTTTCCCGGTCAGCCCATCCCTTGACTTTACCTTGAGGTTGACATTTGACAGATATCTGATTACACACCCATGCAATTGTGTGAAATACTCAAGATTGCTCAAGGATTAATTTAGGCATTTCATTACATAAACAACAGTAGAAAGATGGCAGGAAATGAGGGGGGAGAGAGCGCAAGAAGGAAATTGATATGCAACAAAGCTTCCCGTGAGGAGGAGTGATTTCAAAGGGCTGTAACGCTTCAGATGTCTCACAGGGATTAACCATTCTGAGCTCTTACAGATCCAACACATAGTATGTTTTTTTTTTAAATCACGTAAAAGGTTTTTTATTTTCTCATATCATAAATAAAACCTGGAATATTTTGTACGTAGTGTAATGTTGATGCTTTGTGGTAATTTTTAAGTCTGTCACCTTCCTCAAATAAAGTCCATTAAAAGGCAAAGGATGACAGAAGAAAGAACCCTTCCTATAAAACAGAAAAGGAAAACCCTATATGAACACTGAATGTATATTTTGTCTAGCTTAAAGGGGAGTCTTTTTTAAAGAAAATGCTCTTCAAATCTATAACTGCTTATGAAGACAAACCGTACAGAATAGTGCTGAAGCTTTTCAAACTTAATCTTTCAAGCTTAAATTTAGACATCTGTATCTGTCCACTGTGATTCTTCTGGCATCAAAAATGTCTATGACTATGCTATAACCCATAATTCCCACTCATTCTTTTAATTTTGTAGGGGGCGTTCATGCAGTAGTCCAGAAGGAATGGGGGCCCCAAGAAGCTCAAGCTCAAAAGTGTCAATTTTTCTTCTGGCAATTTTCATCACGTTTCAGGCGTTGACATCATATTTGATACAGTTCATACAGCTCTATTTGTAGGGTTTTTTTTTTATAGGTTTCAGTTGTAGTAAAACACCCTTCTGTACAAAAATTAGGGCTATTACAGCACTATGAGCCACTTTACAGCATCCAGCATCTTGATTAGATTCTAGCAGCAGCCTCAAATCACCCCACCCAGCTGCTTCTCATACACATGTGGAGGTTTCTGTTCGGCTACGTTTTTAAACTCTTATCCTCAGAGGAGTTCTTTCTTCTTTCTTAACCAATCAGCATGTGTATACAGCATAATACTGACTTGAGAAGTCAGAAAATCCAGAAACAAGTGTTTTATTTCCATCCATATATTCTCTTCCGTTTATCCACTCAGGGTCGCGGGGAGCCTATCCGAGCTACTGTAGGACAAGAGGCAGGGTGCACCGAAGACAGGCCACCAGTCTGCTGCAGGGCCAGCTTGTACAACTGATCAATTCTGTTTTTTTGAAAACCAAAATTAGATTTTAGCCATACACCTCTATTTGCATCTTTGTAGTTAGGAATATCTCACGAGTGCCTCCTGCTGCACCCTTGTTGAACTGCAGCTAATTGCCGTACATTGACGCTAACAGGACGGGGCTCTTATAGACATGTTGAGTTTCTCGGTTCAATAAGCAGTTAAATGAAGACTACAGAAAGACATTGTTCAGTTAACCTGTACTCTTTCTCTTTTCTGCACTTCTTGTTCATGTCTTTCCTTTGCAATTTGCAAAGCTTCATTCCTGACATGGCATTGAAAACATGAGAGACACCCATTCAAACACTGGGTCTTCATGGGACAATAACCCAGACATCTTGGAAAGATTCACTTTATGACCTTCTTTTCATGAACAAGTGTATCTTAAATTGACTGTATGTGCTGCCAATATCACTGAAAACCATACTTTGTATTTACTTCACTTCACTCCACTCCTTAGCTTTAAAAAAAAATAAATGCAGATTCCAGAGCTGAAAAGTAAAGCCAGTGTATTCCGCATTCTTTACAATGGCCAGCAGGGGGCAACTCCTGTGGTTTCAAAGAGAAGTCTGGGCTCTCATGCATATGTCCTCAGTTGTCAGTCAAATAAGTCTCTCGTTTGTCACGTCCATTCTCAAAACAACAATGTGGTGATGACTAAAATGATCAGCTTGAAATTTCACAATAAAGCTTCACCAACCAGATGGGGAAGTCCATCTTTTATATACAGTCTATGGCTTCACCCCACTTCTGAACACACGCAGCAAAGCCATTATCAAAGCAGACATGCTCAGCTGATTTCTGTTCAGATTATTAACATGCTTAACCATGAGAGGTCAAGTTAACAGAAATCACAGATAGCCTGTTAAAAATCTGCACTGCCATTATTTAAGACCTGCAGCCCGAGCTCAGACTGGTAGGTCACCTCCTTCATTCTAGTGAGCCAGTCATGTCAGAGTGAAGACGGAAAAGTACAGTTTACAGATCAGCTTGTGATGTTGAATTCGCCTTCGTACTTTCGCCTGAAAATATTTCCCTGCACAAACCGTTGAAAGTGCCACACTGATACCAGCACTTCCTTTGAAAACAAACAGGCAGGGCTTGAACGCGTGGACTTCGGTCCACTTCGGAGAGAGACTGTACATTTTTAACCAGCCAAATCAAACCTGCATACTGACTGAGGACGTGCTGAGTGTGCGCACCGCTGTTACATGGCGCTGTTTTTACTCGGGAGACGTGGCGCTCAGAGAGCCGTGACAGCGATCCGGCCGTACTGGTAACAGTTCTTACTGTCTTCATACTGTGTGCACTGTGAAATTACACAAGACAAACTGCACAGAGCTGCAGAAACCAAGCAGGAAATGTGTTGGGTTTTCTTGTACGAGCAGATTTTGCCTCGAGGTTTGTTTGTTTCCAGTCCACTAGATGGTGTAGTATGCGCATTCACTGCAGCACAGTGTTTGTGAACCAACTGTGATATTACTGCGTTATCAATGTTACATTTATATATATATAAAAAAACTCAAATAACAGACAATTATGTTTAATGAAGGAATGCGACTTCAATGCAGTACTGTTTCCTTTATCTGTCACAAATATTATATAAAAAAGACATTTTTTATACTTTGCAAATATTTTAAATGCAAAAAAGGGGGTTAAAATTATTATATTATATTATATTATATTATATTGAATTGATGGAAACTGGAAAATGTTAGGAATATTCTTGTTTAATATCAAAAAACGATAAAGTCCAAACAGGCTGAATACTTTTCATCCAGCCAATCTTTCAAATTAAAGCTAAACAAACAACTTGCTTGTAGATAGATAATATTTAAAATTGTCTCATCGTCATTTAATGTGTTAAGTATTTGCTTTGGGGCTTTTGCAGGAGTAAATCTTGATATTATAGATGTATTAGACTGCAAAACATTACCTTTAAAAAGATTACTGCGGGGT
Source organism: Hemichromis elongatus (assembly GCA_015108515.1). Lineage (NCBI taxonomy): Eukaryota > Metazoa > Chordata > Actinopteri > Cichliformes > Cichlidae > Hemichromis > Hemichromis elongatus. The sequence goes on along the minus strand of VUQR01006264.1, from coordinate 17,563 downwards.
TTTGTTTGTTTGTTTGTTTTTGTTGTTGTTTTTTTAAGGATGGGGGGAAAATCACATTCGCGTAGCAACTATGAGCTTTTGCAGAACTGATGTGACAAACAGACAAAGCACTGCCATCTCTGAAGCTCATGTCATTTGGCTGTATTTATTCAACAAGCCAATAATTGCTGCATCTGAACTGCTTATAATCAAAACACATATGAGTTCATGTAAACCTTTTGTTTTCTTCAAGTGACTGTTCTCACACTTTACTCGGAGCCTTTGATTTTCACAGCTTTGACATGTGTTCAGCAGTAATGTAGGTAGAAACTCTACATTTATAGTTTATCCCAGCAAAATAGCTTTAATAGTACACAGAGACCATGAATATGAATAAAATCAGCATTCTAAATCTACAGGAACAGAAGCTGCCACTGAGGCCTGAGCTGACCAATGGTTCCACTTTTCAAACCTGCTTTTTAGGGCCCACGAAACCCAAGATTCTTCTATTCCCATCAAAGGGAATAGAGGAATAGAATAGAATGTGATTGCTGTAATTGTCCTAACAAAGGACCGCTTTGTTATCTTTGGTTGTAACATTTAAATGAACTATTCCTCCTCTTTCTGCTGTCCTCCGCTCATTTTGACTAACGCTGTCTCCCCGTGTGTTTCCCTGCAGCTCTTCAGTGGCCTCGGGCAAGAAGCCTGTTAATGGAGTGGATCTGTACTACGAGCAGACAGGCAGAGGAAAACATGCTGTGCTGTTGCTTCCTGGCGCTCTGGGTAAATACAAGCGCACGCCTCCTTTTAATGTAAAATCAAGTTTTTCTATATGTGAAGACATCAAGATCTTTTTTATACTGAAAATATCTCTGCTGTAACAATAGCATATCCTTCAGTACAGTTTGATCGAGTCATCTAAAAGAAACCTGCTATCTTTTCTACCACAGGAAGCACAAGGACAGATTTTGGTCCTCAGTTTAAGTCTCTGAACAAAGAACGCTTCACTGTAGTTGGCTGGGATCCCCGTGGGTATGGACAATCCCGTCCCCCAGACAGAGACTTCCCCCCTGACTTCTTTGAGAGGGATGCAAAGGATGCAGTTGAGCTTATGAAGGTCTGCCGATAAACTCAGGGTGAAAGTGATTACCAATCTGAACCGTACAGTTTCCCAAGAAGCCCCTTCTCTGGGGTTCATGTGAAGGAAAGGAACATATGGGGACTGATGAACTCCATGCTAGGTTCAGCGTGTAGTAAAATGATAAAGGTCTAGAATTCATACAAAATGGAAAAGAAATTAAATTCTGCAATCCAAAACCTGCTAAATTTTACTACAGTCTAATATCTGGATAGGTATTAAAAGCAATACTAATCCTAATATTTTTTTTTTAACCACAGTTTGACTTTAACCATTTTTGGAAACTCCTATTACAAAACCTATAATGTACTGGTATGAAATTACCTTAAAAAAACAAATTACCTGGACCTTTTCTTTTCATTCTTTTGTTCCTTTTTCTTTTTTAAACAATTTTATAAAAAAAAGTGTGCACAATTAATGCACAATTAATAAATTAGTAAATACAGTTAGTGTAATGCCTCCTCTATTCTCTGCTTTGTGTTATGATGAAAAAATAAGGCAACCGTGACTTAAATGATGTCTAATCCACAGTCCGATTCTAATACTGAGTTTAAACACTAATAATAAAATTCATGGTTTATGAAGTGTCCTTCTTTTACCCATCATTAAAGAACAAAAAGTCCCTTTGTGGGGTTTTATAGTTTTTTTGTATGAGGCTACAAACAAATCCCCCTCCTTTCAGTACTTTGCAATATTTTGTATTCCAATCAAATAGCTTTTTCACCATCATCATAACTCTTATGCAAATCTTTCAAAATCAACCTATAAGCTACACAAACAGTATGTGAAATTAGATGGGTGCAGAATCCAATACAGCTCATAGGTCTTGTTTTTCTTCTTTCATTGTTAGAATTGAAAGTATATACCATGTATATATTGAGACCATACTAATCTAAATTATGATACACTTGATGGAACCAAAAACTAAAAAATGAAAGTGCTTTTTTTTCCTGAGAAAATGATGTGATCTGTAGCCCACATTTAGAGCATTTAAAACAGAGGAAAGATTATTTATAATAATGATATTATTGATAATATGCTTAGCTCCTTGATATTAACATGCACAACATGTTGGTAAGCTTTAATAATATTTTAATATTTTCTTTGATCTTTTTATTATACACTATATATATTCCAATAGAGGATACTCATATTACACAGAGCTAAAGTTTCAAAAAAGATAGCAGATGCACACACAGGCACATTATTCTGGGCCCCGCCCACCTGTTATTCAGATTTGAGTGATTATTCAAAACTGAAAATTTAAAGGCCCCCCCCACCCCACCACAAACCTCTTGCATGCTCCACTGTTCAAAATGACTTAGAACTTTGAATCATGTATTCTGGCAAATTGGTTTCTCACAATATCTCTACATTAAGAAGCATGAAGACGGATTTTCTTCTACATTATTTACTGCATTTGAAATTCAGTCTGTTTATATATCACAATTCATACACAGATAAAAGCACAATTCGGAGCCCCTGTCTAGTCTTCCTGTTAGAGTGTTTGAATTTTTCACAACAGTAAGTTGTGTTACTGCTTTGACACAACCTACTTTTTTATCGTTTCTTTGGCAGACACTGGGATTCGGCAAGTTCTCCCTGCTTGGATGGAGTGACGGCGGAATCACCGCTCTGGTTGCAGCCGCAAGGAACCCCGATCTGATCGACAAGACGGTCGTGTGGGGATCCAATGCTTTTGTTTCCCAGCATGACCTCAAGCTTTACAATGGTGCGTCACTTTTCATTGCCTTGGACAAGTGGCAAGTTATCCGATCTATAAATTGGCTGTCACTTGAATGTGTGTGTTTGTGTGTGCACGGTTATGTTGTGGGAACACTCAGAGGTGCGTGATGTCTCCAAATGGAGTGCGAGGATGAGGCAACCCATGGAGGAGGTGTATGGGGCGCAAGTCTTTGCTAAACTGTGGGAGGCCTGGGTGGATGGAATCGCACAGTTTGCCCACAGACCAGAAGGTGATGGCTCTGTGCTGCTGCAGGCACACTAGACAATCTGAAAAGATACTTGTTAATTTTGTCTCTTGCTAATGCATAACAGCAGAAAATCTGCATGTTTCTTTCATGCTCTCTGTTTAGGAAGCATCTGCATGGAACTTCTGCCCCTGATCAGCTGTCCAACCCTCATCATCCACGGAGAGAAAGACCCTATGGTTCCCAGTCTCCACCCTGAGTACCTCCTCAAACACATCAAAGGTTCACGGTGAGAATGAACATTAATATTACAACAAATTTATGAATTTCACTTTTAGGTAAGAGCTAAATGAAGATTTCAATCCCCAAATCTAGATTGCATTTAATGCCAGAAGGGAAACACAACCTCCACCTGAGGTATGCTGATGAATTCAACAAACTGGTGGAAGACTTTCTAGAAGAGTGAAACCCCTGCTTCATTATTCGATTGTGGAGAAAAAGAGTTGGTGTTACTTACGTTAAAAAATAAATGTACAATGTGAATGGTAATGTTATTTGATACATTTTTACCATGCACCCTCATTTGGAATGTTAGATTTACACTAATTAAAGTTACAATTTAGTGTAAATGTATTTAATTTTTAACATACTCTGTGTTCCCTGCAGCTACAGACTTGTGACAAGTTTCTTTAACAGAATGCTTTGAAGCAAAGTTAAATAAAAATGTATCAAAGGCTCAGGATGCCGAAGGATTTATTAGACGAGGAGAAACATTACTATCGTCTCTAACTGCAATATTGTGCATTTATTTGACAAGGAAAGTCAAAAGCGACAACTTCAAGGGCTGAAGCAAAACTTCAGTGAATCCACAGATAAAATGCTTAAGCTCACAGCAAAGTAAGGATTTTTACGGTCCGGTACAAGATAAGTTTTGGCCTTTTTAGCACTATCAGAAAAATAATAGGAGCTGCTGTGAGGTACCTGTGAAGTTTTGGTGAGTGAGATTTTAATTGTTTAATTTATCTTTGACTTATCATTCATTAAAAGGTAGTGTTGCAACCATACAGTTTATGGATTCAGATTTATTAGCCTTAGCTAGAAGCGTAGCATACTTCTCTCTTGTTTGGCTTCTAAAGCCCAACATGACTGTTTGGACAAATGGAGGAAGTCTTGGCATCTTTTATACAGTCTATGATAAAGCCCAATTAGTCTATTACATAAGAAAAAATATTTACAAATAATAATAATAATAATAATGATACATTTTATTTAAGAAAGCACCTTTCAAAACACTCAAGGACACTATACACAGCAGAATGGAGACAGGCAATAACAACAACAAACAACAATTTACAAAATTATGAGGAGAAAACTTTAAAAAAAATTAAATTTAAATAAAAATAAAAACTCAGTGGGCTTTCATAGAGGGCCATTGTAAGGAAGTGTCATTAAAACTAATATATGTGTCTTAATTCAAACTAACTGTACAGGGATCAAGTGCGGCACCAAGATCAGTTGTGCTGGATTCTCATTCTCGAGCATCGATGATCGTTTGCTTGTGCCTGCCTTTTTTGTTAAACCAGGAAGTATCCCATGCTGTTTATAGAGAAGCTAACGCGCACTTTAGATGTTCAACCAGTAAAGACTGAATTTAAAAAATTCCAAAATGCAGAACGGAGCGGAATTTGAGGGAATTTCCGTTCATAATTTCTCTGAAAAGATTCTGGAGCAGGTGGTACACTTTCATGTCATGAAGCTGAGCGGCGGGTTTTTCCTCTGGGTCGGTTCGGCTCCGGTTCTGTCCAACTTAGCAGTGTCTATGAGCAGCAAATATGTAAGTACAGCACATTTTTATTCACCAGTGCACAAGTACTGGTACGCTGTTTTCCAGAAATAAACAATATTAGATGTATTCGTCGGGTGACAAATAAGAAACTCGGAATTTAAAAACGCTGGTCTTAAGCTGTTTTTTTTAGGAGGATTTTCAAAATAAACGTTTTTCATTTTTAAAAAAGAATATTTGTTAAAAAAAAATAAATATGAATATTGTAAAACAGCTTAATTTGTTATTTTAAAAACAATCTTATTTTGCTAGTTTTTTTTTTCCTAACGGTTTGTTTTAAAAATACATATTTTTATTAATTTCACGGTGTAACAAAAACAATTCTTCAGCATTTTTGGTCTTTTGAAAATGAAATATTGTACGGCTCCACTTTTTAAAAAATGTATATTTTGTAAACAAAATACTTGAACTTCTTTGGGCTGAACAAAACATTTTTTTTTTTGTTTACCAGTTAGCCTCCTATTTACATGGCTGCAGCTGATTTATTTATTTTGTGATATCTGTATGGAAAATGACATGGGGGATAATTTTATGCACCTTGTCCTGTCCAGAGTTGTGTGTCTGAGATGACCATATTAGGGATATCCATTCTCTGTGACCAAGGAGCTTGTAAAGAAAAAAAAAAAGAAGATAAAAGCGTCTGGACTTTTTTAGGTCGCTTGAAGACGTTTCACCTCTCATCCGAGAAGCTTCTTCAGCTTTTTTCTTTACATGCTCCTTAGACTACAATGACTTGGATGACTGAGAACCTTCACAGATATTCTCTGTGACATCATCCAGAGCCAAGGGTACAAGAAAAGACGAGTATTTTGAGCAGTCTGTAGCCTGAGCTGTTGGCTCACAGATATTACATTTAAAAATACTGACTACATTTTTTTGGTTCACTAAGTATTTTTCATTATATACTGTAAATAGACAGACAAAATGGAAAAAGCATTGTAGTACTGCTTTGTGATAGACAGACAGACAGACAGAGAGATAGATAGATTAGATGTGTTTCTCTATATCTCTGAGTTTTAAAAAATGACCCATACCTATAAACAGTAATTCAGTCACCTACATGTTATATGGAAATGGAAGCTAACAGCTTATATGCTTTTATCTGCAGGATTCGATGCCCTTGTCTACATTAGTTATGGGGGACCCATCCAACACAGCACCAAATTCTTTGGCACAGAGATTAGGTAACGTATAACACTGGTTTGCAATATGTGTTGTATGTAGGAAAAGGCTACAACAAAGTCATAAAATGGTTGCCATGTGCTTCTTCATTGTAGATTTTTATTATATTTTAGAATTGTACCATTGGTGTCATTTTGAACCCAGAGTCACTTGCATGTTTTTTTTTTCTTGCGGTTTTTCGTGTCTACTTGGCCTTCCTTTCTGAAGGTCAATAGGGAGACTTGAAACTCGAGTTGAGTGATGCTTCAAAGTAGCATATCTGTGTTTGGGGCATTAAGAGTGTGTGTTAGTACAATAACTAGTGTAACTGTGAAATTGCGAAATCAAAAGTGATTCAGATATTGCAGTTAATTACAGAAGCAAGGCAAGCCCCAAATCTCCCCAAGTTCAGTCGTCATATCACATCAAACTTAATTACAGGTGGCTTGGAGATTTTGTGTGAAGTGAGTAGGAGGTATGTTTTGGGATGAGTGGTTAATGCAACAACCAATGTGAACTAAGGACTGGTGGTTGACTGTTGACTCAGTGGTAAACACATTAGCAGTTTACCTACACAACAAGAACCTGGTATGCTAACTAATGTTGTACTATCTATTTCTGCAAATGTGCAGGGTGATGCAGAGGCTGAGGGTGGCTGTGCTTTTACCTGCCATTTCATGATTGGGTAGATTTGTCTTTGGAGACTCTATACTACAATACACAAACTTTGCTTATACCCATGCCTAATGCAAAGTCTACAGGGATGACTACTCCTCCATGGTGTCTTTACCACATAACGTTGCCTTGACAACTAAACGGAAAACATGGGATTTTTTTTTCTCACCCAAAGCCAAATATATTAAGGAACTGACTGGCTGATGGATGCTTGTATACTGTATCTACTGTGTTTTATCTACCAAGTACTTTTGGCATCTCCATCAACCCCATTGTTTAATGTCACAGTACTACTTATAAATTAGCACTGTGATGTTAGCTGTTCCCTTATTAACAGGGGGGTCACCACAGCAGATGGGTGCACATTTGGCAGTTTTTTTAAGACTAGATTCACTGAGATATTTGTGCTTCCTCCTTGGAATAAACCAGGGATCTTTTGCTCATTACTTGAGTGTGTAAACTATTACACTATGAGCAAAATTACACCAAATTCCAGGCCTGCGTGTCATTTGTCAGTCAACGGTATCCTTCATTCTTGGGAGCTGCTTCAGTCTCTTAAGGTTAGAAATGTGTAACTCAGGCTTTGCTCACTTCACATAGGTAACCTTTATTTTATCGTCATCGGTGGAAGTCACTGACTTTCTGTATTCTTGTTGGCCATTTTGACACAGGTGTGGATAATACATACGTGCGTAAAGAGCTCAAATTCTCTGCCAGGGAGTCCTTGTTACAGCGGGACAGTCCTTATAGGCGTCTTATAGTTTTTTGTTAGTTTCATATCTATCCAAGCAGAAGTCCGGATTCCGGAAAACAGTTTTTAAACTATTCAGACTCAACACACACGTTGTTCAGGCAAACTGTAACCAGATCTCAGAGAACAATAACAGGAATCAAATCAACCTTGATGTGTTCATGTCTGCAACAGTATGATGATGATTAAGTCCTTGGGCAATAGACCACAGACGACCTTAGTTTATTTTTACCGTTTTGTGTTTTGTGTGGAAAAAAAAGTTAACCAATGTTGTCTCTCTCCATTTTTCAGCAAAGAAGACCAAAAAACAAGTATTTGTTAGTTACAGTCTTCCAATGACAGATTCCAGCCTCAGTCTCTTGGTGGAGAACAGGATCAAAAAGGAGCTGGAGCTGCACCCTGAGCATTTTTGAGCACACGTGACCCTTTGTAGGAAGAAGGGCAGCAGCGCTGTAATACAGGAGCCACACTCAAATGCAATAATCAGGACAAACGGCCACATCAAGTGTTCTTTTATTGACAATAAATTAAGTAGTTTATTATCAAAACATGTACTATAGGCCTGTGGCTTTGTTTGTTTGTTTGTTTTTTTACAAATGCATATTAAAAAAATAACACTTAGAAAACAGCATTAGTGGTTGAGTATTTTTTTTTTTTTTTTACTGTTGAAAACATACAAACTACCAAACCATACTGAATGTCTAAAATATGTGCTGTGTACTAAATATGACTATAAAAATGGAGGATGTTTGGGTTCTGGTATATCCGCACAAAAATGCTTTATGGAATGGTTTGTCTATTCAGTGTGCTTCACAGTCTATAAAAGTAAGGTTATGTTCCATATTTTATAAATAAATGGCACATGTATGCATACCTTACATTTTTATGCAGTCCTAAGGGATACCTATATAATAAAGCGTATAAATGTACACCAATCACAACTAAACCAGGTCTATGCAGACTATGCTGCTCTATTCTAATCTTCACACATCTCAAAAAACTGTAAAATATTGTGCTTTCTGTCTAAAGTTACACACTCTAGGAACAGGATTACAGTATTAGCACAGTACAGAGAACGAGGAGTGAGATTGGAAATGTTTGCTAGTTAAGGAGGTATTTCAAGCAACAAAACTTTCCCTTGGCAGCATGACAAAAAATAAATACTGTTTTTTTTTTTTTTAACATTACATAGTATCTTCTCTGTTTTGTTAACAGAACAGAGCGATAAAGCCATTTAAATTGCTGAGGTGCATCATAAGACATACAGTAGTGCACTAGCAGGTCACGCTCTCATGTCCGTTCAGCTCTCAGATTTGTTTTGACATTATGCACAAAGTCTCTGTAGGCTACACATATGGTCTGCGAGAAAGGTCTCCGGCTGTTCGTCATCCAACAACCATCATACGCCAGCAACAGCAGAAGTAACGCTTCTTTAAAAATCAGTGTCAACACTGACCTCTCAGCTGAGGATAAAGTGCCACATTGAACTTCATATAAGGAGACCACAAATGAGGAAGTACTTGTAGCAGTTCACAATACAGCCTGCAACTTATTGTCTGATTTCCCAACATTTGTTTTTCTGTTTGTATGTAAGTGCTTGGAACTGGTTCAGGCATCATCAGAAAAGCGGTCAATATGAAATCGCTTCCTTTTATAGGTGCAATTCTTGGCACCTTGGTAGTTTCTTGCAAACCAGGCAATAGCTCCAATGTTGCCAACAAATGCTTCCTGGTTCTTTGAAGTGTTGTTACAGTAGATTAAGGGAATAACACTTAATCTACTAAAGGAAATAAAAAACAAATTGTACTTTGAGTATTTTTAATCTTTGAGTACCTTTCAAGTGTTTTAGCAGCAAAGTCCAAATTTTATTTTTATGCAATGAGAAACTGGGGTGTTTTAGACTAAAGGCCAAGCGTGTAATTACACAGTATTACACTGGGTATGAGGTATATTAAAGAGTAGCCCATTTATTTTTTGATAATGTAGTATTATTGTAGGTATGGGCTATGAGATATAGTATCCTAAACTCCACTTCTGACACAATAAGTAATTAAAAATAACTACAGTATAATTCATCCATTTTCGTTTCCAAATCTGGGTTACAGAGGGGCTGGAGCCGGTCACAGCTGTCATAGGCCGAGATGAAGGGCACACCCTTGACAGGTCACCAGTTTATCACATGACTAACACAAAGAGTAAGTGGTAAATAGACTGGTTTGAAAATAGGGCTTTTCTACTTGAGCACTCAAAGTATTTTATACAACAGCACTCTTTCACATTCACACAAGGACTTTTTCTCTACACCTACATAAGTTCTTATGCATGTTTTAATTGGGAGCAACTTGGGGTCCAGTATCTTGCCTAAGGATACTTAGACTGGAGCAGCCAACCACCAACCTTCTCTACAGCCACCATTAAAGAGCCAGACAACCATTCACACCTAGAACCAATTCAAATTCACTGATTAACCTTACCCTATGTGTGTATGTCTTTAGGTTGTGGGAAAAGTTCCCAAAGAGAGCATGCGAAGTCAAGTCAGAAAGGCCCCAGGCTGGATTTGAGCCTAGATCCTTCTTGCTGTGAGGCAACAGTGCTAACCATCCCACAGCCGGTTTAGTTTTATCCTTTAAAACTGTAAACTGTTGCTCTTTAGTTTTACTGTACCTGTTGGTAACTATGTTAAGGTACTGAAAATTATACTGTCAATTGAGAATTACCTGATCAATGCTGGGGAATTAGACAGTGAGTCACAGGTTGTATTAACCAATGCTACAGAACAAAACAAAATAATAATAAAAAAAAAACATTTGTGCCCTTTTCATGCAAAAAAGATTGGTAGTGGCTTTAGCCAATCCCTGGATCGCCGATGTGTTGGCTGCAAATCACAAACACTTGATTGTGTCTCTGACATTTAGTGCAAAATAACCTACAAAGAGTTCTAAGATGTAGTGAAATCCAGTTTCAACGAGTCAAAACTACAGACAGTAAACTCACAGAGCACACGTTATTGAAAGTTATTCTGCTGTACTTTGTCTCTCCACTTGTGTCTGCTTGTACCCTCGGGCAGAAGGTGGCTCAAGAAAATCACCAACACCACTGAAGACGCTCATATTATCTGACACACACTGACTTCAGTACAATATATTTTTGGCAACTCCTTCAGGAATCATAGTCACTACAAATGACACAAATTTACTATCATCATCATCTGAATCGTCAACATAAAAAGAGTTCATCCGAACAATTATTTTCCCTTAAAGTACAGGAAGTTCAGTCCCCATTTGCTCAGGTTAATGCTTGGAGCAGTTATTAGCATAGAAGACAACTTGCAAAGCTCCTCACACTCCATTGGCTATGGCATGATTCCCGATCACCTCTCCACCAGTTGCAAGGGCGTATGAGGCAGGTACCGCTGCCAGAGCGGTGGCTGCTGCCACTGTAGCGCCCCCAGTGGCTGAGAGATGTAATGGTGTGTCGTGAACACGGGAGTAGTCCCTGTCAGTCTTAGCGAGAAGGAGGTGCTGCTCTCCCGGATGGAGCAGGGTCTGACGGGTAAAGGTCTCTCCATCAGCCAGGCTCTCTGGTAGTGGCTGTCCCCGTGGCTCAGGCAGCAGCAGGAGGCAGATGATGCACAGCAGGGTGCAGCAAGCAAAGATCACATGATGCAGGAAGTAGCCCTTCTGGTTGTGGAGCTCCATGATGGGCGCAGTGAGCATGCCAAAGCCAGCGCTAGCCAGGACCAAGCCCAGTCCTCCACCCCTGCAGAAAGAGAAGTCACAGCTGATTTATTTCCAAGGTGTTCTGATGCACCTTAAACTAAAAACAACAGCTCCTAAGATAAAGCATTCTTCATACAACAGGATTGGAACATCATTTAAAGTGTTTTAACTATGCCTAAAGGCTTTCTAACCTCGTATGCTTAACATACATGTAAGACAGGGGTGGGGGAACTCCAGGCCTCAAAGGCCGGTGTCCTGCAAGTCTTAGATATGTCCTTGATCCAATACAGCTGATTTAAACTGGCTAAATTATCTCCTCAACATGTCTTGAAGTTCTCCAGAGGCCTGGTAATGGACTAATCATTTGATTCAGGTGTGTTGGCCGTAGGTGATATCTAAAACCTGCAGGCCCTTGAGGCCTGGAGTTCCTCACCGCTGATGTAAGGAATCACAGATTGATCCACGACTTTCTACTTGGTAGATGACCCAGTCTACTACTTAAGCCACAGTCACCATAATGCAAATAATGAGATCAGCGAACATACATCCCCCTTTTTTCCCCTATATTTGTCTCTGTATTATACTTGCGAAAGTAGATCACATCACCTGTTCATTTAATAAAAATGACTCTAGTTGTGAGCACAGAAGTCACACCCATTGGCTGTTTGGCCTTTCTGTTTGCAACGGAAAGCCAATCAGAAGAATGGAAGGGTAGTGAAAGAGAGATTAGCTAAAACGGCTTTTTTCACATAATGAATTGAGAGGTTGCACCAAAGCCTAATGTAGGATATCTGTGGACTTTTTGACTGATAATCATACGGTGCTAATCTACTAGGAGTATAGAGCTGAAAGTGGGCAGGATACATCCCGCTTAAGAGTATTAAAAATGGCATGCTTTATTTATCCAACCACTTTATCACTTTCTTAAGCCAAAAACAGTCTTCACTCAGCATCTAGTCAGATCTGTTGAGAGTACATCTGAACCTCCCTCATAACGTCTCACAGCCCCTTTTCTATAAATCCATGTTTTCACCATTTTTCTGTGGAAACATTGCAATCAATAAAGTTGCACACATTTTTCTTTCCATGCACTCATGAGAACCCCTTTAATCAAAGTTGCATGACACACTCATCACTTGTCAGTCATAAACACACCACAAGAGGGAGCAAATATGCAATTTGCACAAAGTCATAATAAGCAATATTTTTTTAAAGTAATGAGATTTTATGCTTTCACAAGATCTGTATTGTGTTTATGACTATGCAGGCTCACCTGATGACAGTAGGAGTAATTTCAGCACAAAAGAAAATGCTGAGTGTGCTGACAGCATGAGAAGAGAACATCCCAATTATGGAGAAGGCCACAGAGAACTTCCTGTTAAGAGTGTCTCGCAAAACTGTTCAGAAGAGAGCAAACAAGCAATAAAAATCAGCAACAGCAAATGTTACATGATGCCAGGGGCATAAATTACATTCTTTAATGTGTATCGTTAACTCATCCTCAAATCAGGGGTACTGGTTTGTCATTTTAATTGTTTCTGATGATAAATCTCCAAACTGCAAATGTACCTGTGTCATGGCGAAGGCTGTACTTCCCAATCACTGGATTCCATTAGTGAGCATTGGAGAAAAGAGAGATGTCATTATTAAGCATGAAGAGCAGCACAGCACTGACTCAAAACAAGAAAAAAAGCCTTCAGGAAAACAGTTTACCACTGAAGCCTGAAATAATGACTACATGCTGCAGATGTAGGTCAAAGAGGAAGAATGAGGGAAGCGCCTATTAGAATGAAGGTTGAGCTGCAGTCGGTACTGTTTTAATGACTCAGGAAAGGAAACTGAAGTGTTCGAGAATTTCAGCAGAAGTCTGGGTAGCATGGCTAAACCTCTTCAGTTACAGTTATCAAGATAACTGTATGCACAGCTAGGTTAACAATCAGTTTTGAGAAGCGAGGCTAATGTTAGCATGCCTAGCATATAGTTTGCCACTTATCTGAAACATAGTTTTATTTTGAAGGCCACAGGATAGCATAACATTACAGTCATGGTATCTGTACAAAGTTGTTAGTATTATAGGCCATTACATCAACGTTTTGTATGAGTTTAACTTTACAGTATTTTTAGTAACTACAGAAAAAGTCTCAGTAATCACTTTTATCCTACGATGAAATCCTTCTGTCACGACGGTAGTGGTCTCCCCCCAAAAAACATGGCTGTAGATGCATTACAGTGCATCTATGTAACAAAATTACATGTAAATTTGACATGTAATTATACTACTTAAAGGTTTTTTGTTTGTGTTTCAGTGTACTGAGGCCAATCACAAAGGTGGTGGGCTGCACTGAATTAACATTTCATATAGAGTCTGATTGTTTGGGTTTGGGTCTCTGTATCATTGTAGGGTCTTGAGGTGCCTTGAGGTGATTGTGGTTTGGAGCTATATAAGTGAAGTTGAATTGAATTGAATAGTTTACTTGTGTATTTCTTTATTTCTTACAGTTAAGCAAACCCAGCTGCAGCAATGATGCCAGGGCTGTTATGATCATGAAGGTGAGCAGCCCTCCACGCCGACCCATCAGCCCCACTGCAGGGCATAGTGCTAGGCAGGTTGCCACGGCGATGCCGGCCATGGTGTAATAGTCAGCATGGCACAAAGCTGTGGGCTGAGCCTCGGGGTCCATCATACTGCGAGCGAAGCAGTGGTGAATTCCATAACCTGTCAGACTGTACATCAACACAAAACCACAGAATAAGAGAGTGGACAATGAGGTGCTACCTAAGACATGCGTCCGCCACAGGGCACGTGAGGTTTGCGTATGTCTTCATTCTCTGGAGACCAGCTCATGTATTATTCATGCTCTCAACACAACGGATGTTGGCTTTTATTAGCAAAGGAACTGTACAAGCCGGGACCACAAACGCAACACACTTACGAGTTCACACACAGCACCACAATGTTTTTCCACAGGTTCCTGGTGCTCATCATCTTGACAATGCAGCTCCTCTGGGGTTTCTTGTGCAGCTCCTGCTCCAGCTCTGGTAGGAAACATGAAACGCACACCTTGAGACCTTTCCTTTTCAGGTGGTAATGAGTGCCCGGCCATAAGGGATCTCTAGCACAGAGAAGCTAAAGAGCTTTGGGGGACTTTAGATAGATATAGGACATCGCTGTGCCCACTCTCATCTATCTGACTGCTTGGCTACTGGGAGAAGCAGCGACAATGAATCAAACACCAACTCAGGGGAACAAGAAGTGTCGTGGCAAAGAAAGGAGAGATGTGAGACACATTAATTCTGTTGCAAGACAATTAATAGCCAGGGATCTCATTTATAAACATGACGGGTGCCGAAAATGAAGTCTGAAAAAGGCCTGTGCCACTTCCCACACACAAGTTGGGAGTTTTCAAAGGCAATCTTGACGAGAGAATGTGCACACTAGTACAGAGCGTCCGACCCACGCTTATGAACATTTTGGAGACAGAGGGAAATTAGCAATGCAGATTGTGAGCTGCTAAATTGAAGGCATGATGTAAAAACCAATACAAAAATCCTCACCTTATATGTTAAGTATGATTTCTTATAACGTAGTACTTATGAATCTACTTTATGGTAAATGTTGAAATGTCAGTAAGCCACAGCAGTCGGATTTGTGTATATTATATTGAAAAACCATTAACAACCTACAGGACTTTGGATCTTTACCTTATTGCATTTGCATTTCATCATATCAATGGTCTGAGCAGTGCAACCTGGGCACTCTTCAAAAAGTCATCTTAGAGTTTTATATGCCTGTCAGTGTCTTTGTATCTGTTGCATGCTCATTTCATCACACCGAGCAGCAGCTGTAACGTAACATACTGCAGACCAGTTAAATATATTGCAAAGTGAAGAAAAGGAAAGGAAAGCAACAGAAAGAATAGAATTCATGGCCCAGTGGGTGTGGGAGATTTCATCTTCTCTCTCCCTCTTTTATTCATCCTCACCTGTAAGAACACCGCTGGGCTCAGTTGTCATGTCAACTTGGTTCTTCCTGGCAATCCGCAGCATCATGGCTTTGGACCGCCTGTAATGCTGGGTGGCCAGCAACCAGCGCAGAGATTCGGGAAAAATCCTATAGAGGGAGTAAGAGAGGGATGGCGAGGAGAAGCAGACAAAGGATGAGCAGAGCATGTTGTAAAAGCACGAAAGAAACAAGTGAGGGAAGAAGAAAACAAGAGGAGAAAGAGACTATTGTTTGTAAAATCAGAGCGAGCTTGTGTGGTGCTGTGTGAACTGTACAAGCCATCGCCTGGCTCAGAGCTGTGGATTTTCTTCAGAGGGCGGCACTCACCAGACGTACGGCAGCATCAGAACGAAAGGACTGATTATGACGATCTGCAGAACCTGCCAGTCATCCCGGTTTGGCCAATGGCGGCACAGAGCGGCCACCCCTGGCATCAATAGCTGCCCTCCCACCATAAGAAAACTGGCCACCATGGTCATGGAGAAACGCCAGCCTGGCAAACACAGCTCGATCCCTAAAATAAAAAGACAAGTGTGAAAACAAAAAGACTTCATTTTACAGAAAACATGGCTTCCTGTTGTGTCGGTGCGCCACGAGAGGCGAGTAAATTATGTATGCGTTCTGTGTGTTTGGATGTGATTACCATCATAAACTTGCAGCTGTCTTAATGGCCTGAAAGAGCATGTGTTTGTTTAATGGTGAGGTAGGCACTGAATTTCCTGTCATGAATTATTGAACACGTATTGCTGATCCTTCCCCTGAGAGCGCACTAGTTTAACACCAGGCCTCTTCATGAAGTTAGGATGGACTGCATGTGGAAGCGTGTGAGTGGGTTCAGCTGCTCGGTGAGCTTTTCTCTGTAACCGTCCTTTAATTCCCCCCCACGTGACTGGACTCCCGTCCTCTCTCTTACTGGCTGCAACATGGTACAGTCCAGATGGCCTGGCCCATATGGCAA
>VUQR01006258.1:1885-16991 GCA_015108515.1 Hemichromis elongatus | reverse complement strand
CTAACATAATATGCAATGCTAGTTGATTATTTACCTGCAGTATTAACGGGAGAGGACGTCCAAACGCTACCGCTGCTGCTGGGTTGAGCTTCGCTAGTCCGGAGCGGATCAAAAACACGACATTCATTTAAAGCAATCGCGTTTTTCGAGCAAATGCTTTTGCATATTTGTAGTGTTTCCTCCCTTTGATGAAATCTCTACTTTGCAAGTATTGCACGTTGCCCTGTCCTCATCCTTTTTCATAAAATATAACCAGACTTTTGAGCGTTTGTTCCGCTTAGCCGCCATGTTTCCTACTGGTTAAAAGACGCTACGCAACGTGGTGACGTCATTCTAGGCTACGGGAATCGATAAGGGAATCGTTTGTAAAAATTGTTAACGATTCCACGGAATCGAAACAGTGGGAACCGGTTCTCAACAAGAACCGGTTTTCGATACCCATCCCTACTTATCGCCCAACATCAGTGGGCAACCTCATTAATGTTATTGTGGCTGAATGGAAGCAAATCTCTGCAGCCAGTTTCCAAAACCACGAGGAAAGCATTCCCAGGAGTGTGAAGGCTGTTATAGCAGCACGCTAATTCCTGTGATTTTTGGAATGAAATGTCCAATTATCGCATGTGTGAAAAGCCCATGTGTCCAGATACATTTGGCTAGTTCAAATATCATGTGTGTTTGGCTGAGAAGAAATCTCTCTTGGTCTGTCTTACTCTCTCCTGACAAACAAAGCAGTGTTTGTGCTTTTGTTTGTGAAACAAAGCATAGGAATACTGTCTGAAAAAAAAACAAAAAAAAACAAGCCATCGTGACAGAGAAAGAGGGCAAAAGACAGTAGGCAGCAAAGCTAAACAGCAAACACAAAATTAAAAATAGAGCACAAACTCTGAATTGAAGTCAGGCAGACAACTGGTGACAGACACTGCTGAAACTTCAGTGGCCCGAGTGACACACTTGGCAGCATCAAGCACATTAGATACAGATAGGTCTGGCTCAAGACGCAGTTTGTAGTGCTTCAAAACAGCAGGGTGCAAACATTGTCACAGCATGATGGCGACAAGGTCACTGCTAAAGTCACTCTCACAAGCTGACTTGAGCTCACTGAACCCAACTTGAACCAGCATCGCCACTTAGCCAATAACCCTAGGAGAGATAAAAACCCAAAGAGCTGGCGAAAGCAGATGGGTCGAGGAGTAGGAACGTTGAAAGAAACATGGAGAGAGTGTGAAATGAAAAGAGGAGGGGGGAAGGATGATTAAAACAGACTGAAAGTGAGAGCACTTAATCCCACCTCTCTCCATGTGTGCTCTTCTGTGTCACTCCGAGACAAAAGTTAATAAGCCAGCTTTCTGCCTCTGCTCCTTCAGCAACCCGCCACTGAGAGCTGCTTCACTGCAGAGCCTCCAGCAACACTGCCGGCAATTTGTGTTTTTGCCAACACAGGGGTTTTTTCCCCCTCCATTTTTTTTTTGTCTTCCTTTTGCTAAATCAACATTTCTCAAGCAAATGCAGCACTACCTTGCAATCTGGTAGGGTCTAAGTACTAAATGTAGTAATTTTAACATCCGTAATTTATTGGCATAATTATTTTGAGAAATTACTCTACCATAAGCAAACAGGGTGGCTGCTTTTATTATACCATGATTATAAAAACACTACACTATGAGAGAGAAAACCCCAACAGCCTGACCTCTCCTATGAGGAAGGACTTGGGACTTCTTCCTTCCCACTATCGCCTAGTGACAGGAAGAGACTAATGGGTGGTTCAGGACCATGTCATTCCACTAAAACTAAAAGCTTTATCAAAATACAAAGTTTGAAGCATGGTCTTCATAGTAGAGAGGGTATCTGCCTACTGAACACAGAGCCGTCATCTGTCAGGCCCTATCTCCCTTTCTACTATTCAGAAACTCTAGGAACCAAAAGTAAGACTGTAGTCTGAGAGCGAAGTGCACTATTAGGATAATCTGATTCTATGAAATTATTAAGATATGAACCAGTGCAGGTACAGTATATCATTCTGTAATACTGAATGACGGTACAAATAATGTTATTAAGTATGAGCCTCACCCAGTGGCCATGGCTCAGACTTTTTCAGTTATTTGTATAAATTTAGATCACATTTCTTTCCCAGAAGTCAAAAGTAATTTGTGCAAGGTGTTATCACAAATTTTAGTATTGTATTAAAGGAGCATCTAGCAGCCGTGAGGATGGGTGCATACAAGAAGCACTTTGATGTAATCAAGCTGACATGGGTTTAATGTTAAATAGTCCATTTCAACTCAAACTAGGACCTTCTCCAAAACCTAAACTAGACTAGAAATACTCCTATATCCCATTTCCCATATGTGGGTCCTTTCAAACTGTATTAACAAACAGCCAATATGATTCAAATCTGGTGTGGTGCAACTGTTTGTGTTCACTGTGTGCACGTGAACAACTTTCTCCTGCAGTTGGATCCTTTTGAGATTTACCAGATAACAACCTTGAGAGAGAAGTTAGTAAGGCGATATAGTTACACATGCAAACACTTTTTGATGAGCGGAGCAATGTAATCATGCAAGGACAGATTTGTGCATTTAGAATACAGAAGAAGTCCAAACATGGACAAACTAATTGAGGAGAAGGCGCAGATAGAAATAGACTGATAGCTCACCGAGGAGGTCGTAGACGGAGAAGCCGATCCACTGGCTTGGTGGAAAATGCATTAAAGACGTTTTTCACTGATGTTACACATGGCAAGGAAATATCTGTGTATACCAGCCACAAGCACACCTTCAGAACGTGTCTTCAGCACCGCTGGTAATATTGTTAACCACCTCTGCACACTACTAAAACCTGATAAAGTAAACTAGGTGTTTTCCTGTCAAATAATTTATAAGTTTTGTTTGGAGAGAATATTTTTCCCTTTTTTCTTGTTTGTTTCAGTATTAATACAGCTGCTTTTTGGACAATTTATTTATTTATTTGAGATGTACCAAAAAGTTTCTCCGACCCAAAGTTATGTTCACTGGGAGAGACATTTGGATTTTTAACACATCTCTTGTCTGGTTGAGTGTAACACCGATAAACACTGCAATGCCCTGTAAACATGGTTATAGTGGAAAAAAGAAGCCAGTTTCTCTTTCTTTCCCTCCCCACCCATGTGGTTTTTTAATTTACATTTTCTGAACATAGACTACTGCCGTTCTTTCTTTCTGTTATGAGTTTGAGTGAATTAATCGCTGCTGCGTTTTGGTGCACTCTGAGGGTTCATTTGCTCGTAGCTGAAGGAGGGTTAAGCTCAGCGTATCGTCGAAAGCCGATATATTCGTCCAATCACCCAATCTTACAGCTAATGTTTGTTTTGATAAGTGCTGTGTAAAAGAAAAAGAAAAAAATCTTTGAAACGATCCACAGGTGACTTAAATTAATATATTTCCACAATGTGACAAATTAAATCAATTAATTACCGAAGGACGGATGGATGGGCTTTATTTTAGTCATCTGTTATTAAGTCAGTTTCTCATTAACCTTCTTCTATTGTTAATTACAAAGGAGAATGATATGGAGTAACAACCAGATGCTTGAAAGGCTTACTGCTAGCAGTTTTTCATTTATACCTGTAGTTATTCTCTGGCAGTGCACAGGTGAGATCCTTCATCACAGAATATAATCAAAAAAATAAATAAATAGAAATTCAGCTTTGCTCCTAAACCAGAAGTCATGGATCGAATCAGTTCTCTGATACAGAAACTGTTTTTGTTTACTGTGATTTTAACATGCAATTTTACTGCTACTTTCTTCAAAAGCAGTATTATTAATAACACTTTGCACCAAACCGCTTTTACTGACTGAGCAGCTCGACCTTGTTGAATTACATTAGTGCAAATGTAAAATATTATAGACAAGCGGGCTTCCAACTTCCATACAACACGTTTGTCTTTCAGCATGCTGTGAGGGTTTGTGGAGAGTATGCAACAGCTTACGGGAAAGTAATTTGTTATGAATTGCTTTGCAGAACAGTCCAGTAATTGGCTTGGATTCTGAGAAAAACTAAGATCACCCAAGGGAAAAACATGTCAACCTGACCACACCAAGGAAAGATGCGGAACAATCTGCTAATAATCCGCGGAAGCTTTGATTCTTTTCATGCCGTAACTGTTGTGATTCTCATCCTCTGATGTTGCAATCTCGATGAATCTGAACCACCAGGGGCTTCGACAGAACGCTGTAGCACACTAGCTTTAAAAAGTATGAATATTAACATGTCACTCATTATTTTAGTCCTTCGTTCTCTATTTAAACAGGCCCAAGGGAGGCCCAGGATGTTTACATACCAAGTATGATATCAGTTTTTGTGGTGTGTTTGTTATTTTATGGCTTCCTTTTCTTCCTGTGCTTGTGAGAATAATTTACTCTGAAGGGGCAGTAAATAATTCTTAATTAAAATATTTTCTATTTAAAAATGGAAACCTAAGACACACTTTTTGGCATTTGTTTTTTTATTTGCTCAGGGGGTGCAAAAATTCACAGTTCTGTTCATTTTTATATACTGAAGACACAGTGTCTAAGCATCAATCACATAAATTTAGCCCAGTTTTATTACCAGAGACACTGCGGGGAACCCCTGTGGGCTTTGAAATTGAGACAAGGGGGGAGTGGAATAATAGGTCAAAACAATGCAGCCTTGAGGATGCATCCACACATGCACACATTTAGACATGTCCAAATACACATACTTCACTTTAAGAGTGAGAGTCTACACTAGCCCCGTCTCCATGCATCTCACACACGTGCACACAGACGCCCACCCGCTTCCTGCATTCCTCCCCTGTCTGACACACTTCCAGTAAGCCCACCAGCACTTCAAAAACAGCCCACCGCCACCAGAAGCCCCTCAGACAACAGCGCCTGCTAAAAACATTCTCAACACAGTCACACAAAAACAAACACCATCTTCTTCTTGGAAAAAACAAAAACAGAAAAAACGAGCCACAGGTGCAGCCAAATCCTTGACCGAATTTTGTTTGTGTGTCGACTTGTATTTTTTACATTTGGGACAGATTAGCATTTAGTTACCATCCTATGTCATAGCAAAGTAAACCTTTTTTCCATGCGCAAATAACACTTTCAGTTTTTATAGAGATTTATTCTGCTGCCCGCCATGTTGGCCATGATACAACCACTGGGGCAAAATGTGTATCGAGTGGTTTCTGGAGGTTGCTGGCAATCCTAGTGATTCATTTGGTTGCGAGCAGTTTGCCGTGGTCGCCCGTAATGTGTAATTAATGATCCCACGATTCTGTCTGTTTGCATAAGTAAACATAATAAGTAAGCCTGCACTCTGAGAGCTGCAGGCTTTCCATTCAGGCGATGTACTGAGCGGCCGATAGTGCCGTAAAAAACGTAAACTGGTAGGTAATAAGCAAGTGAATGGGAAACTGTTCTTGAAGTATGCTGAAAGAGAGAGAGAGCGGTGCATGAAGTGTGATTTTATCGTGGTGGAGGCAAAACAGCAAAAGTATTCAATTTTATTTTATACAGTGCCAAATCACAACAACAGTCGCCTCATGGCGCTTTATATTGTAAGGTCGACCCTACAATAATACATAAAGAGAAAAATCAACAATGAAATGACCCCCTATGAGCAAGCACTTTGGCGACAGTGAGAAGGAAAAACTCCCTTTTAACAGGAAGAACCCTCCAGCAGAACTTGGGGAGGGGCGGCCATCTACCTCCACCTGTTTGGGTGAGAGAAGGAAGACAGGATAAAAGTAAGAGGGAATTCATGACAATGTTTATGTGAAGCATAGTTTCGATCTTCTTTTTCTGCCGGTTCAGTCAATTTTGTTTGGAAAAAGATGAAACCTGCAACTTTAGAATCTAACTCAAAAAAAGACATAAACACAAAGCGCGGACTCACCGATGCATTGAAATGAGTGAGTTGTTGGCTTTTAGCCCCGACGGCGTGCCCGCCTAGGTGCCATCAGGTAAGAAAGTGTCGTGCCCGCGCTTTGTATTTACATCTTTATGCAGAATCCATGTACCAGCTCTCATTTGCTGTTTTAGCTGTTTGGTGGTTGTCGAAATTTGTGAGGTTTCACCTGAGATTCTGGCGTTTCGGGCATAATGCATTTATATTTAAAAATCAATTCAGGATTATAATGAATTGATATTGAGTTTTTCAAGCTAGAATCGATTTTAATCGAAAACTCGATAATCAAAACCCATCCCTTCTATCGACAACAGATGCTCTCTCAGAGGTCTCTTCAGAGATGCCACTGCTGAATCATAATTTTAACTTAAGATGTCAATTATGTTTGCAAATACTCCCCAACTAATAGCCGAGCAGTAGTAAAATTTAAAAAAGAGCGAAGCAAACCGGAACCAGAGAGTGTTCGCCTTCAAAGTAAAAGTTGTATTGCAGTGCTGTAATCAACATGTTTCAAAAGACACAGATTTTACTTTGAAGTACAACGTTCTAAGTTTCTGGGTTTTGGTAGTGCACTTTTTACAGTTTCACTACTGCTCCAAGAGTAGCTGTGAAATGTTTACAGACCAACCAAAGGAATTGTAGTAAGGTTGCTCACCAACCAGTCACATTTTTCCTGAGTTACTAGGGGCCATGTGGTCAGTGACCAATGTCTGGGACTTTGTGACTGCATGACCTTTAACCATCACCCATCCATACCTTAGGATAAATTCACCCACCATCAAAACTGTGCTGGGGTCAGTTTTAAAAAAAAATAACAGATCTATTTAAACTGCATTAAGACAAAAAACTTAGGCATTATTAAAGACAAGCCTGCTTCGACTCACAACAGCCTGTGAGGATCACTATGCTAGACCTCTAGACCATACTGGTGGTGTTTGTGCTTTCTATAATATGTTTAATAGAAATATTTGACAAAAGATCACAAAGACAAAAAGAGCTAAAACCAGAAAATCAAGGCTTTACAAACCACCTTTGCTACGTCCACATTTATAGTCAGAGCTTTGAGTCTAGGAAAGTTTTGGTAACATGTTTTAGTATTTTCCAATTTTCGTATTGACCATTCTAAGCTAACCTAAGTAAAAAAAAAAGAAAAAAAGACAGTAACAGAGATGAGGTGTCACCAGCTCATTGCACAGAAAATTAGGAATTTTCTATTAACTCCATTCTCAGATTACTAGGAAGCCTTAAAAACCATCATTGCCTGCTGCCTTTCTTATGAGCTTTGTTTCAATTTCTTCTTTGCATTAGCGGGGCACAAAGCTTCAAGTCTGCTCCTCTGAGATACATTCCCACATGCTTTAATTCTGTGCCTGAAAGCTTCGATTAAACCCACATACAGAGAAACAGGCGAACAGGCAACACAAGGGAAAGGAGAGAGGAGAAGGATGAGGGTATTGCTGTTATTTGCTAAAGCATAAGCAAAGCTCTGCTGTGTGTCCATTGCTCTCTTTCCTGCTTTTTGTCATTCCCAGCAGATCTAGTTGTTGTACCGCTCCACTCAACCGCCTCATCTACCTGTTTGTTTACTTATTCCCTCAGTTCCTCCACCATCAACAT
Organism: Hemichromis elongatus; assembly: GCA_015108515.1. NCBI lineage: Eukaryota > Metazoa > Chordata > Actinopteri > Cichliformes > Cichlidae > Hemichromis > Hemichromis elongatus. Next base: position 9,460 of record VUQR01006258.1, on the reverse strand, counting down.
CCTTCCTCCCCACAGCTTCTCTATCCCTCATTCTCTGGATGATTCGCTCCACCCTGAATCCCTGCCTCTGTCCCTTCATTTTGCCTTTCTTTGTCCCCATTCTTCTATTTGGCAGACAACCCTCGCCAATGCTCACTCCCTTTCACTTCATCCCTTTTTTGTGTTTTACCCTTGGTGCACGGGAAAATAGCCAGTGAGTTGCTATTGAGAAGGTCATCCTCTACAATACGTGCTTGTAAATAAGGCAAAAGGGGAGGAAAGGCAGTTAGTTCATTACTGGTGTAATGTGTCATGGGGTTTTTTTATGCTTTAGGGCAGCTACAAACATTTGCACTCAGGTTTAACAAAAAGAAATCAAAAACTCAAAACTCTAAAGTGTTACCTATGCATGGAAGTACTGGTCTGAATTCTTTGCGATTTCCAGAAAGGCCCGTGTTTCATCACCGTCGCGCCACCTCAGGTAAAACCATCTCAGAGGTGGGACTTAGCCCATGGGAGCAGATCAACCAAACAATGAATAGGTTGAAGCTTGTGACTTGTAAGAGGCTACAATAGTCTATCATACAATAAAACCTGCATGCAGATAAGAGTGATTTTACAAAGAAGCACAACTGTATGACATTCTGTTACTGGAGTTATCGCACAAGTCACCAAGGGAGCAGCACTATCAAAAGACTGTTCATTAAGTAATGGACAAAAAAGTTGCTACAAGAAAATACTGCAAAAGCACTTGTGCACCATTTTACGCCTATAAACGCCTCCAAAGCTTCTTTTATGTCATGCTGATCGAGTTCCCTCACTCACCCAGAATCTTTGTTTTTCTGATAAAAACATAAAGTCATATTATTGGAAATAATTTTGTGCTACTGCTCAAAACAGAGGAGGAAAATGTCTACATCTATTGCTCTCCATTTGGTTTATCTTCCCTTTCTTTTATCCATCCGTCCAGGCATCTATCCAAATCAATGAATATTATTTTATTTGAGGCTTGGGCTTTAGGACTCCACTGGGAGAAAAAAAGCAGTAAACAATGTTTACTCTCCTGGAGGCGGTTAGGTTTTAGTGGCCAGAGTGGGTGGACCAGGTTCCCTAATGTGACCATTAAAGTCAATGGCTTCACCTTGACAACAGGCTGAGGATATGGGCGGGGGACAGAAACAGAAAGAGAGGAGTTAAAGAGAGACAAAAGAAATACAATAAACCTGCATTTACAAACATGTTTGAGCAACAGCCTGAGAGGAAAGGAAGACTGCACACAAATAGAAAGGATAGGACATTAACTGTGACAGTTTTACTCAAAGTGAGCATGCACACGAACACACATAATAGAGCGGTAGAAGGAAAGAGAGAAGGCAAGGTTAATTATCTATCTATCGTCTTATGTGTCTCGCTCTCCTTCCATCTTTTTTTTTTTTTAATATAGACAAACATACAGACACAACACACACACACACAGTCAAGTGAAGCTGGCAGATGGTAGATTGGTAAAAGTAAGACAGCATGGTCCAGATGTTGTTGAACCCACAGTGCAGAAGGCAAAGGGCTTTGATCTTCCATAGCAGAGAAGAACTGCTGGATCTGAAAAGAGTTGAAGTCCATCCTTTAAAGAAAGGTGTTTCCAACATATAGACTGTACTTAAAAAAATATATTAACAGGTGCAAAAGTATATTTGTAAACTATTTTTTAGCTGACAACATCATTCGGGATTGATTTGCAAGTCGACAGCTCCCTCACTTTTATTTTGAAAGTTCAGCTGCTGCTAACCGTCTAGCCCCATCGGATGTCTCAATCACCAACAGTTTGTTGCCTCTCCATGCAGTCATATATGACCACATAGTCTAACCTTGGAACTGTGCAAGTGGAGATTAAACCTCGTCATACTCAAGGTAAAGGGCTCACAGTCCACTACACTGAGCAGTCCAAACAACAACGGGATAGAAGCCTTACTAAAAAGCCAGCTGAATATGAATATACTGCTCCTTTTTTCATTTGCCAGAAAATACCTGGTAGATAAAATACTAGCAGAGCTCCTTAAAAAGCTATTACTTAATAATAAGTAACTTAAGAAAGGCAAGCAGTAGTGCCTTTTGCATGTGTGTCTGAATCTGTGTGTGTGAGTAAGAGAGAGACACTTGGTGTAGCACAGCAAGGGATGCAAAATGTAGCAGTGTTTACTGAAAAAAATACCCAAGGGACAGCTCAGATGTATCAGAAACAGATACGCGCGCACACGCAAACACACACATACAGTCTGCAACCACAAGTGCGGGCGCCTAAACACACACAGTCCAGACTCCCACTCGTGGCTCTTGGGTTTACTCACATGACACATGACATCCATGTGGGGAACAACAAAGATGCATGCATACACACAAAATCTACCCACACTCAGCCTAAGGGTAACCTGCAGTAAACACCACCAGCCACACATGCCACACATGCTGTGTTGTGAACTGGGAAATTGCTTTCATACACACAAGAGCAAACACACAAACACACACAGAGAAATGCTTTTACCCCCGTTGTAATTTAAGAAAAGCTGCATTCATTTATCAGCTCAGACTGATTGTACTTTACACTTTATCCTGCTGAAGCATCGGCTAGTCATTGCCTTTTTCAGTCGAGCCTTCAAATTAGCTTTTTGTCAATGGCACTTAATAACAGTAGCCTGGTTAAATAAAGGTTAAATAAATCAAAAACTGCCAACTGAATCTCTGGGTAGGACATGCAGAGGAGGCATCTGCCAGCATATTTAGAGTGTGGCAATCTGCTTTACCTACTCCAAAGCATGCAGACACACATATACACACACACACCTTAGCAGGTTAAACCTATTGTTTAGAAGTGAAATGTTTAAATTTTCAGTCCCCACACTATAGTCAGTTTTTGCCCACAAGCTGCTTGAGGTGAACGGGTTTAACTGGAGACTGACTCACCCGCTAACTCAGCTCTGGCCGATGATCAGTCAGTGTGAGAGTCAGCCTGCCAGCCGTGCAGGCAACCAGTCATTTAGTCAGCTTTTCAGCTCTGTCATTCTACAGAGGTCAGCCAGCCAGTCAGTCAATACAGTACTAAAATTAGTGGTCTAAGATGGGACACTCAGACTGCCATTGTGCTGCTTGGTTGTATACTGGCCAGAAGTACAAAAAGAAAATTCATCCAGACTGCCAGATTTCAGTCACTGCAATCAGTGAGCAAACAAGGCTTCTTGTCTTATATGTGATTAATAAAGCACCCGGAGACCCAGCCGCACGCTGTGGTAACGCAAGAGCAGGGGTTTTGTTCTTATTTTCATGCAACCACTCATTGACCCTTTACTCATCCGTTCAATCAGTCAAGGAAGTGGCTGTTCTCCCAGGCATCTGACAAACAAACCACCCAGGCAAGCAGCCATGGGGCTGGTCAGCCATTCAGGAAAAGAACATGAAATGTGGTGAGCAATAGCCCCCCTGACCCGGTCAAGAAGTGAGTAGGCAGAGAAATTTTGCAAAAAAAACCAAAAAAAAAACATGGTGATCATACTTCCATTTTTTATTTCAACCAAAAAAGCCTGGAAGAAACCAATCAGGCAAGTGGCAAGCAGAGTGAAACCTACCAGCCAATCAGTCAGTCAATAAACCTGTCAGCCAGCAACCTGGTCAATCACTCAGGCAGTCAATGACTCAATCAACCAGGCATGGTTTATTGAGAATAGTCTCCACTGCGATAAAAGATGTACCCAGTGACTCGGTGAACTCATTCAGAAATGAGCATGTATTATTATGTTTCTTTATTTGCCATTATGGTTCCCCTCCAGCCTCAGTGGGAAGTTTATTAAACCCCTTCCTGAGGAAACACATCAAAAGCTATTTCTCACTGTAACATGCTATTAGCTTTGTCATGAGGACCTGCCAGATAGAGACAGCAATGGTCCTGTTTGGCTTCTCAGCCTATACTTAAAGAAAAACAGTTCTCATATTCGCTCACTCAACGAGCCAAAAGCAACCAGATCAGCCTGCGGTAGAGAGATATGATACTTAACCCCTCATAGCAATGTAGTGATGAGTTACTGTGGTTTTTGGTATTACCCTAACAGTCCATCAATGGGTCAATAAGTGAACCATCCAAGTCACTGGATGTTTATCTCTTCATTCCTCCACGCATTTACATCAGCTAATGATCTAGTGTGTACTTTTAAAGTCATACATAAAGTATTCCCATATCCAGTTTTTTTCTCTGGATGGTGTCCATAATCTATTCCTATTTGATATAAAGTACACTTTATATTATTTTGTAATGATATATGTCTGTCATGTAAATTTTAAAAAAAGAACAAACTTTTCACAGAATTGTGTAGCCCTGTGAAACACGAACTACATCCTCACTGCTTCCATAGAAATTAACAGGGTAAGCATCTGTTAAACAAATGCGCTTGATTAATTGCTCATCATCGGGTGCCATTGAAGCAGGAGTTTTTGCAGTTTGTTGGTCTGGTGCATTCAGGTGCGCACCCCAGGAGTGGACGTCTCAGCAACTGGACCGTGCGATGTTCTGAGAAATTACATAAAACCCAAGAACTACAACTCAGACTCTACAGGCCTCAGAGAGCAGGTTAAATGTTCAAGTTCAGGACAATACAATTAGAGAAAGACTGAACAAGTAGGGCTTGTTTGAAAGGATCTCCACATTTTGAGGATATTGCGTACTACATATCACAATACGGTCCAACTTTCACCAAGTTCAACCTGTTACTCTTTCATCATGGCTGCCAAAGACAGACAGATGCACAAACAATGAACAGCACTAGAAAAACACACCGAGAAGGAAATATATTCAAGTATTGTTGAGTAAAATGCATAATGTCTCCTAACTGTCTTGAAGGGACCGACTGCAAATGTTTTTAGTCTTAATGACACTGCATGAAGACATAGTAGGCAGTAAATTACAAATTTATACAGTGTAAAGTACCTCCATTATCCACCTGTTCCATCACATATTAATTGTGAAGGTCATTTATGTAGGCAGCTTTTCCCAGAACGACAAGCACCATGTTACACGTAAATACACATCAGCCCTATTAGATGTGCACTCATCCATCTAACCAAGTTAAACAGGCATCAAGAGTATCAGAGTACAACAGACTACTAACAAACATCAGCACTGTGTGTGGAACATATTAGTTTCACATGCACCCAATGACCCAGTGCATGACGGTGCTGATGATGCTGCTCTTACTCATCTTATCATCTGATAAAGAGCCGTTTCAGATAGAGCCAAGGCTCCAGATGTTACTGTGAGCACCTGTTACACATATAAACACATACTTGGATGAAACGTGTGTACATACAATCAACACTCAGGAACATGAACCATAGTGAGCTGCAGCTGGGCCTGGCAGTTTGAAACCACAAGGGACTTCACAGCCATCTACCCACCGCTTTTTCTCCTTTCCTCCATAGTTTTCCTTTTGTTTTTACGCCTGTTATTCATGTTCTTGAATCAGTGCTTCTGTTCCGACCTTTCGCTGGCAATGTCTCCTCATTAGTTACACCGAAGATGAACAACAAATGTCACATTTATTCCAAGAAGGGAAAAAGATGAAGATGAAGGAATATACCTTTACATCTTTTAAAAGGTAGCTAGGTCAGGTAGCTGATGAATCTGCAATCTCACTTGAGAAACTTGCAGTTTCCTATGTTTTAAATGAAGAGAGGTAAAATTAAAAAAAAAGATACTATTTCAAAATCCAAATTTCTGAACCTTTTTGGGGTAAAAAAAATAGCAATAACTGCAAATGTCAACGTATACTTTTTATGCTTTAAATATAGCTGAAGCTTTCAGATACATGACATTTAGACTGTCCTCCATCTCCATGATCCAGCAATTTGTCCTTCTCACCATCTCTCCATCCATCTTTCTGCCCTCAGGCTGCCTTCAATCCATTATCTGTGTGTGAGTGTGAGACAGTTACTGAGTTATTAGTAGCCGATTAGCCTCCTGACCCACTGTCTGACTTGCTCGCTGGAAGGGTGTGTTTGCGTGAGTGGAACAGACGGGCTTTTTTCTTTACGTAAAAACAGAAACAGCCTGTTTAATCAGTAACAACCTATGTTTATGCTGCATGATGTTCCATCTGATTGCATCTATTCAAATGATGTTAGTCGGTATTTCCTTCCCTACCCATACCTGAATGCAAAGCTTGACATATGAGCTTCCCCTCTCTAAAGCCCCATTCCAACTCAATCAGAGGTACTGGTGAAGGTCCAGGGCAATTATACTTTTTATCCAGTCCCAGCCTGCCAAGTCCATAGTGCTTGGCCATCCAGAGAGTACAAAAATACTCTGGAACAAATTACCAAATGTTTCCTCTGCTGCACTAACGAACTGACATCTATGTAAAGTAATAATGCGTTGGGTGTTTGGCAGCTGTCAGACTGTCATAACATACGCAGGCTAATAGTCTAAGTGGACTCGGTTTCAGTCTGCAGCTGTTTTTCTGTTATGTAACACAGCCTTACTATGTTTTCTACGCAGAAATGGTTGCAGCACAAAAAAATTAAGCAGATCTTCCAGATGCAGGTAGGATCTTCAAATATTCCTCTAATGTAAACCATCGACAGGTGAGTAGTTTTAAGGCTTTTTTTCATTCTGTGGAAAATATTTCAGTATTGCTTTGAATGGGAGACTTCAAACCAATTAAAAAACTAACAAAAAAAAAAAAACAAGCTTGTCTGACTGAGCAAGAATTTCACAGATATTGGTATCTATACACATCTGCTGCCTTGTTGCTTTATCTGACAACAGCTTTTACAGCCTTTCTGGGTTCAAACCCTCCATCCCTTCTGAATAAGGCTGCAATCTTGTTGCAAAGGATTTGCATATTATTCATCCCCGTCAGAGCCAAGTTTTGCATATGATCAAAGCTGCCCAAAACCTGACATACAGATATTCCATCCATGCACTCCTCATGATGTATTTTATTATGCTTTGACAGTTAAAGCTACATATTTATCTCAGGACTTCCATGGATTCTTGATGTTAAGCAATCGCGTCAGTAAATAAAATCTGTAGCACATTTCCCTCCAACAAAAGCAATTTTAAAAAAACCAAATCTGCGTAATTAATCTTTGCCATAATCTTGCAGCATGTAAACCACTCTGGTAAGGATTCGTCCATGTGATGCTCTCAGTGACCGCAGCTTTACACGGCGCTCCAAAAGCCAACATGTTTGGCCAAACCGCAAACAATGGGTTCACATTCACCAGTATGGCCACCAGTCCTAGGGGGAAAAATGAAGTAATAAATAAAATAACCACTATCCCAATTCTTAAATTTTGTGAAAAGGCAAAGATCTTCTCATGTGCATGTGTAATTATTTCCCTCTCTGGTTTAGCGTTGTGACTGGGGACCCAAGGCTGTCGAGTCCCTGCCAAGGCCCAGTTCACTGTCTGCACATAGCCAGTATTACGCAACGGCTAATTACTTCCACTCAGCCCCGACAAAACCATGCAGAAGGAGAGAGGAAAGAAGGAGAGAAGAGAAAAGGAGAGGGGGGGGGGGGGGTAAAAAAAAAAAAAAAAAAAAAAAGGCAAGAG
>VUQR01006248.1:27709-53975 GCA_015108515.1 Hemichromis elongatus | reverse complement strand
GAAAAAGCCATTATACAGCTGTCCCTAAAGTCTTTCTGGAACCTGACGTTCCCCCAGAGTTCCTCCATTTTGTTCCTAAGAGACTGAAACTGATTAGACACTGCTACATTTATCTGCTCTTTAAATAGTTTGTATATTATGTGAGAACAGACTGAAACTAGGCCCTTGTCTGGAAGCTGGTGACGGCTAATGTTACAGAAAGGATTGAGCCGCTTGACAGAGATTTATGTGGTTAAGCTACGGTTACACAGGCTCTGAAATTCTCCTCTTCTCATTGAACTCACCTTGCTTTTTGCCGTCACACAGCTTGAGTGGCATTCACACCATTGTTCAGATATCCTGATGCGATGGGGCCCCCACATTCAGTTTGTATGGGAAAGCCCCACATTTCATTTACCACCACTTTGTTCTATGCGAAAAACTCCACATGTGAGGAAAAGCTATAATCTTTAAGGACCAACCGAGCACAGCAAACAGTGGAGGGGTACCGCCCCCTTTTTGTGTCTACCGGTCTGCTGGCACCTGAGGGATTGCTGTTTGGTCCCAAAGGGATTTAGCAACCGCCAGACGACATTTTGAACATAATAGCTTCCCGAGACCAGCTTGTTTATTCAGTGTTTACATTTGGAAAACAGTGAATATAGGACGGGTTAAATTATTCATTGCTTTGGAACCGGGGAGATTCCTAGTTGATATATAGGGTTTAAGAAGTGAGCATGAGTTTACTTTTTAAATATGCAATGATTTGTGTACAGTGTATGCATCAGTATCATTTCTAATGTCTGCGTGGTTTAGAAAAATAAATATTTACTTATGAAATAGTTTATTTTGTTTTTGGAGTGATTTTTTGCTTTTGCTTTTCAAAATTTTACTTTTGAATTTTACAATTTTGATTATGAATTTTTATTTTTTGGTAATTCCTTTTGGCACAACTCTTATCCCATACCGTACTGCAACATTCCTAAACTCAATACTCAGTGAAAATATGAGATGTCACACGTGTATTTTCTCCCACCAAACGCTCTGCTGTCGTTAAAGGTGAAAGTTTAAAAAAATTATTTAAGTGAAGTTATTCCTTAATTTCATAAAAATACTTATAGAGTTATATAAAAAAAAAACAGTTAATAGCAAGCAATATAATATTACAATTTATAATCTGCAATTAGATCCACTATGAAACATATCACATTTTATACATTTTGCATACATTATCACATTTTGATACCATCTGTCTGCCTCAGAAGGATGACGGTGACTTGAACAGCAAGAGCGTAGTGTTGTGATTATGAAAAACATACCATGACATGTGCAGTGTCTTTGAAGTGCTGCTAACGACAAGCTCCCATCAACTGGATATTAACGCAGAGCTCATTAACAGCTTCAAAAAAAAGGTCCAGTGTGTTTATATTAAGCATTGCTCAGCAGTAAGCAGTGCCATGCTGTCACCATGTATTATGTCCATGCCAAGCCCTTGGACAAGCACAAAATGGTCTCAGGTCAGACTTCTTTGGGTGTAGTCCTGTTCTATAGCTAATGGAAAGGGTTTGTGAGAAATGTGGTCCTAATATTGAACAGTAGTAACATTCGCATAATTGGAAACCATTTTATTCAGTGTGACATTTGTGTGTGAGTGTGTGTGTTTTGACATGAGTATTTATATGTGGTGGGTGAGATGTGTAAGGTATCTCAGCAGTTTTCCTGTACGTGCTGCTCAGGCATATTCTTGGTTTTCATGCCTATTTGTCTGAACACCTACATGCAGATTCGCTCTCAGTTTATCTGCCTTTCTCATTTTCTCTCTCTGCTGCCTGGAGATAAAGATAAGCTGATTAAGCGGGCCACATTGTGTGTGACTGGTTAAATGATTTTGATTTCTATACTGTGGCAAATTCATTTTGGATTTCCATATTTGGGTGTGATGGCTTGTAAGATAAGCATTCTTTCTCCTTTAGCTAGACGCCATAACATTGAATCGCCTACGTCACTGGCCATGTGAGCATGTGTGTGGATCTCACGAGGTGTTGATAAAGATGTGTAGTGAATATGGGTGGCATTGCTGTCCTTCCTATGTTGGCACTTGGCATCTCAGGGGTACACACACACACGCACACGCACACACACACACACACACATACGTAGAGCTCTTCTCACACCTCTAACACTGCTATATGTGAGACACTTTTTTAAAGTGTCACTGCTTTTGCCACCTAATGAGACCAGTGTGCAGAGGCAAAGGCCTCTCCTACTATCCCCCGTTTCACTTGCATGATGTGGTACAGTCAGTAAGCCAATATGCAAGAAATTATATTAAATTGTTTTGTATAATAAATATGCAAATAAAGCCATTGTTTGGTGTGTGAGCACAAAATCATTATATCCTATCCTGAAAAGCCCCATGATTTGTAAAGCCTGTTTACACTTTTTTATGTGCATCAGTTCAATTTCATGCTGGTATTTTGTCCACAGAAGGATGTTTGTGATTGGAATGCACATTACCAGCTTATCCTTACAGTAACAGATTGTCAAAGATCCCTGTTTTTTTTGTGTTTTTTTTTGTCAGGTCTGTCCTTTCCCTTATTATTTGACTGCAGTGCACGCTTTTCCCCAGTAGAGAGCGCTCAAGAGAGTTCCCACTGCAGGCATTCTTTTTTCATTGAGAGTGCAGATATGCTGTAGTGTGTGGAGTTGTGGGGCTTGGTGTCCAGTCACTTTGACTCATTTGCTTTACTTTTGTTATGCTGTTACTTCACATAAATAATGAATGATTTTGCTTTTGTTCCATGCAATAAATCATCCTGATCTTTAAAATGTGACAGCTCTGACATGCAGATCCTGGTAAAGACTTGGAGGGAAAAAGCAGCAGTTTGTGGGTTAGTGGAGGATGGTCAGGGTAGTGAATCAGTGCTTTTTGGTCTCTGTGCCTCACTACATGTGTTGGCGACTCCTATTATCTGCCGTTTAACTTTACTTATTATCATGGTGCCTCTTTGTCCCTTTCTCCTCTACTCTTATGGTACTCTTTATCAAACATGTTTTTGTTATCAGGGATTAAAACCATGAGATTCAGGACAGATTTCATGAGATGGGTTGGGAATATTACAACAAGCATTCCAAATTATTCAGATTGTCTTCAAAATAGTCAAACCTGCCGGTGACTGGATGCACAGTTGGTGCCTATTGTTGTGACATTATCAGATGTGTTTTGTAGAGGTTCATTTCCTTTCTTTAGCCTTGTTAGGGCACCAAATCCAAATGTTGTTTTAAATTAAATCCACTTGATAGTTGGGCGGAAGCAGCGCTGTCTCCCTCCCTCCATTTCCATCTCTGTGTGATGTACCGTGATGGTCTGACATAAGTTCTCACGGGAGCCTTTCTTCTCTCCTCCCCCTTCAAGTTAAAACACTGGAAGAAACAGCACTTTACGAAGGTCACACACTTTTAAATGCATGTGTACGCACACACACACGCATGCACACACAAACAAGCACAGTGTATGAAAAAAGGCATATGAGTTGAGGGGAGTGGCACTCAACTGTAGAAGGCTGTCGACTGAAAATATGACCGATCTTTTCACCTGATTGATTTGCCCTTTGCACAGCCGTGTACTTGGTATTACTTCAGAGTCTTAGACTTGTCATTTTTGCCCAGGCACTTTCCCTCTATACCCCAACAATCTTTAAAAGACTTTTGGGGATTTTCAAAACCATCATTTTAATAGGAAAAACACTTTTTGATAAATATTGTCAGTAAATATATATATTTTTATTCTGTGTCTCTATCCTTCTTTCTCCACAGTACATTAGAAACAACCTTTGACACGACGGTAACCACTGAGGTGAATGGGCGGAATATGCCTGCGCTCACCACACGCTCCTCCCCCATGTCCTGGCGTCTGGGCCAATCACAAACCCCACGTCTCCAGGCAGGTGACGCCCCCTCGATGCCCAGTGGCTACGCTGCGCCCAGGGCGAGCACAACAGGTGCAGGCACCACCACAGGACGCTATAGTGGGCACTCTGACCCCTCCAGGTTTGTGTACATTTTACTAATAAGCCTGTGGACAGAGTCAGGCTATTTTTGTCTCATTTTTAACCTGTCTGACATGAGTAACCCTTCCCCAAAAAATGTCAACCAGTGCAGGACTCAAATCAGACTTCAGAGCAGTGTTTTGCATATTTGTCTGAGGGCTTTTTGTGGTTTCACTACCTGATTGATTTTGTTATGTTTATAGTCAAAATAAGTTGAATTGGTTTTAGTTGTTCTCTCTGTGCAACCCTGTGGTGTGAACCAGCGTTCTGTTTGGTTGTGCCACCTACGTTTATTCCTCCCTCTGAATAATGTAGCTCTCGGCCTTTTTTATGCACTGAACTCGTAGATTTTAAGTATGTTGCACCACCATGTAATCCATGTAAATTAAATACATCACTATGCTTTGCTGTATAAAGATGAAATATCTTAAGTACAAAATACAAAATATGTTGCACCACCATGTAATCCATGTAAATTAAATACATCACTATGCTTTGCTGTATAAAGATGAAATATCTTAAGTACAAAATATTAGCCCCACGTCATTTATTCTCAGTAAAAGTCTACTTTAAAGGTCATTTGTTTGTTAACATGTGACAGATTTCCATTTCAGTGTGCAGAAATTCATGGTTAGTTGTGTATTCATACAGTCACCAAGGCCTCACCTGCCTTTCTCTGCACATTAATACAAATAGTTCACTGTCATACACCAAGGCTATGTATACTTTTTCATAGTAAAACCACACACAGGATGGTTCAAGTAATACATTTATGTGAACCTTGAGAGGACTCACGATACTGACAGATTAACTGAGTGAGAATGCATGTCCTCTGCAAGTCATTACAGCCGCAGGCTTCTGACCTTCATTCACTCAGTAGCAAAAAATGACTTAAGCACGTCGGAGAAAAGGCTTTTCGCACTAGAAGATTTCCTGTAAAGAGAAAACTGTGAGGGAATGGTAAGGATGAGGTGTGATGTAGCAAGGTATCTGTAAGATTAAAGATGAAGAACAGAGCAGAAAATGTAAAAACATGTTGGGAAGGAACAGTGATTAGCTGAATTATTAGCTTAATTAACTCAGCGGTAATGGCCCCCGTGTTCTACCAGCCGTGTCTGATAGTTATCTGGAAGTTGCCTCAAATCTTACCACTCGTTCACTGACACGTACACAGAGACACAAACTCACTTCTCTTTACTGACTTTGCAAATTGCATACATAGTCTTCATATTCATTATTCAGAATATCCATCAGGCAGCCAAATTAGCATCTTCCCTGAGTTTACATAATTTGCTTCTTTTTCACTTAAACAAAGACCTTAAAGTGTAAGAGCCACAAGTTAAAAAAGAATAACTTTTTTAAGTAAACTAGTAAACTGAAGTTAAATATTTATACCTGTAATTTGTTCTCCTCTCACAGATACCTTACAGATGGCAGCCTTCATCTGTATGCGCGGAACACCAGCCGAGCCTCAGATGCAGCTTCTTCTCGAGAAATATCCCAAAGAGGAAGCAAAGAGATCCAGGGTGACATTGACAGGTGAGGATGGAGACTGTCATAGCTGCCTGTTTTGCTGGTGCCTGTTTGATTCATTTGTGGTCCACACCCGGGAGTAGCTCCGGCTCCACACTTTTTGCGATTCATGCGAGCACCTTGTTGAATATTCAAATTTGAACACAGCTTTTCACATTCCACTTTTGATTGTTGGCTTTTAGCTGATGTTTTTCTCTGCCGAGCATCTCGTTGTGAATTTGATAGCTTCGTTTTCATTCATTTTCAGCCAGAGCCAGGTGGGTGTTTGCTAAGACAAACCCACTGGACTGTGTTTTGCAGCCAGTGATGCATGTGTGTGTGGGAAAAAAGCAATGTGCTGTGGTCAGAATGGCAGAAAGGTTGGCACCATAGCAACTGCAGCCACATCATATTATAGCTGATTGTATCTGTACATTAAAGCATTCAGCACAATGAGCATTATGGAGCTAAAAGCATAAATATCTGGGTATATTACCCAAAACAATTAAAGAGATTAGATATCAGTACAAAGATAATGCTATATATATGCTTTTTAAGATACAAACCTAATGGGATATAAAGGCCAGAGAAAGGGCAAGTGACTCAATGCTAAAAAGATGTGAATTAAGAGCATTCAGCTGGAACAGATGATTGAGTCAACATATATCTGCTCTGCACCAAACATTCCTGGTTTTTAGATGTGTCTGGCATAAAAACAAAGGGTAAGAAGGAAGTAAGAAATATGTCCTTTAAAGGTTATACCGGTCTTCTGCAACACCATCAGAGATTTAAAGGGGCGACAGAGAGTTGGCGATCGATTTAAAGCTGTCAGGCTAAGATTGTGATGACAAGCCATCAGAGAGACTGCTGGGAATTGACTGATGCAGTGACATTTCCCAGTGTCACAGCTTCAGCTTCTGTCAAGATTTTAATGAGTGGCAGTGTTTAGTAGTCCTGTGATTTTAAAGATTATGTTTCTGTGCATGGTTACATTTGGCAGCTTTGCACAGTGTTTTGTGTGCATGCTACCCATCCATATAATCCAGTTGTTTTGCAACCCAGACAGTTTTCCTGTGTCTTGGTTATGTGCTCAGCCTCTCAAGCTTGTTCGTCACAAGCCAGTCAGTCATGCCAGTTGGCCTGAGGTGAGTTTGATCATATCTGTGATTGGCCAAGCAGCAAAACATGCTAGTCCTGACCGGAGGTTCAGAATAGGCGATTAACTGATCGGCCTGTCAGAATTGACACTGAGGCAAAAAGCTGGGTTAGGATAAGAATAAACATGAACCAAGCAAACTGTCTCTTTCATTTGCCAAGGCTCAGCTTCCCCTGCATTTTATCTCTGTATTTAAATATTTTGCCTAAACTGTCTCCCACCTTTCCTTGACATTACATGCTCTGCTCTTTTGAACTAAAATCTGCAGTAGCACTTTGGGCCTCAGGGGCGATGAGGAAATATCGATGTCTGCAGGCTACAGACTCCCAGTAGGAAAAGAATTTGAACTCTGGAACCCTGTTTACTTCATTCCTTCCTCCCTTGTTTTTTATGAAATCAAATACATGTTGGCGCGCATATACACAGAAATGCACAAAATGCATCACCCTCATGTGTTATTGTCAGTAGCTAGGCCGTCAGTTCCCACTGACACATGACGAAACTCAGGGGGGAAATCCATTTCTGAACCAACTGCTCGCTCAGCTCTACAATACAGCCTGGCTTTACCTCTGTGGTACAGTATCTGCCTTCCTCGGTTCCCAGAGCATTCTTGGCTTAAAGTAAAATGAGTAAAGGATGAGGCCCAAGTTCAAATAATTTGTTCACTGACTTTAAACAACTTTTCACCTCTGATGTGTAACCTGGCTTTCTAGGAATGACAAATGCAAGACAAGTATTTATTCTCGCACATTTTTTGTGTCCAGCTGTCTTGATTAGGAAGTGAGCATACTGTATGCATGAGATTTCACCTGCCTCTGTAACTGACAGCTAGTGGTATGATACCTTTTTTTCTTAAATATCCATCCAACACACTTGGCTTGGTCATACTTTTTGGGACTAGTTAGTCCACTGATTACCAGTTAGTATTTCTTCTGGAGTTATTATCAAAGTGTTAATCAAGTTATATTTTCAATTTAATATAATAAGGTAAATAATTAGTGGTCAATAAAATTTCACCCCCTCTTCCTTCTGCTTTTGGATTTCCTCTCTGTCATAAGTAATAATTGGAACTGCACACACGAGGACACACACTCCCATCTTATACACCACCTCGAGCATGAGCACGGATACAAAAATGCACATTTCTCTCTCCGCAGTTCTGCTGGCATGCTGGCAGCAGTAGACAGAGTTCCTCGGAGGCAGAAAGTGGAAGTTGGTCTGTGTACGTAAACCGAGTTCCCACGAGGCTCATTATGTTTCGTGCTTTTTACAGTCCATAACGACTCCCCTGGCTGCCATCCATGGCGTTTTTATCCCAAACCAACATAGCCCCTCAGGATATTTATCTAAATGACTCATCATACTGCAACTCATGGACAGCAGGTGACTGAAACCATCTGGGACTAGAACCACGTGGACTTAATGTTTACTGTAGTGGTCATGACATGACATAGTGTATGTGCTCACTGTGAAGCACTGCTCATCTCCATTTCTTTTTAAATGAGCTGTGCCAATGTGTCTGTTTCTTACAAAAAGTGTCTCTCTCAAGTTGGTTTGTATGGGAGGGTGAGACAAAAGATTAGAAGCGCAGATTTACATTTAAGTGCTTTCATCCTCAATTTTAGGGCAGAGCCTCATTTTTAACCAAGTGTCATAGAATACACTCAACAAGCGTCTCACACACACAGCTGCTTTTGATAGTAACTTAATGGGTTCCTGCAGGTGACATTGTGGTTAGAGATATTTTAGGTTGTCCGCGTGTCCATTCCACTCCTACAAAACTAATAATCTGAATATTTTAATAAAATTTATTTGAGTTTAGCACAGGGACTGTAGGTGAGGATTTTTTTTAACTCAGAGGTCAAGGTCACTATGGAATCATTAAAGCAATTAATGACAATTTACAGTCAGACAAATTTGGACAAAAAACGTAAACTGCAACTTGAATGGCTGTCAGAGGCATCCAGTCGCAAGGTAGTATTCCAATGTTTTCATCAGTGCTAAGAACTGAGTACCCTGGAGTCAACCATCTGCTCGAAAACAGCTGAATGACAAAAGCTCAGATCCCTCTTCTGATCAGTCTGCTTCAAAACAATGCTGAGGTTAGCCTTGGCTAAAAGCACCTGCCTAAAAATACCTTCTTGTTATACAACATAGATGAGCACATGCTCGTGGCTCTGCTGTCAAGAAAAGACGCCCAAAGAGAGTGTTTTGACACCAGCAGGCTCCCCGCTCTCAGCAGAGACATGAATAAGTAACAGGGCTTCGCTTTTAGCATCCCGGTGCCTCGAGTGTGTTGCCATCTCTTTCTCGCAGCTGGACTGTGGCAGCTGGCTCTGCGTTTTTTGGTTGTTTAAAGCTTCAGGGGCTTGGAAACAAGTTTGTTTCCAAGCACAAGTGTTGAAAGCGCACTGGGGTTGTGTTGTCCATACTTCACCAAAGAAAGCTTGTTGGTTTACTACATTTAAGTGTGTTTATGTGTGGGTGTATGTGTGTTTGTGTGTGCATGTACAGACTTCTCCATATGCCGTGTGTGCTGCTGAGCAGCAGGATTCGGGCTGTCACTCCGCATAGCACTGACAGTCGCGGTGAAGCTGCTCTGCTTGTCTTTGCTGTCGTAAGCAGTGAAGAGATTTGGAGGAGAAGGTTTTTTTTACTACTAATGACAAACGCAGTCATTATATAAGTTTCCCTCATTCATCTCTTCCAGGGGCAACGCTTAGGAAGAAAATATTCATATTGCACCTGAAACTGGAGCGCCTTGACGCTTCTGCTATCTAAGCTTTCTAAAGTCTTCTGGCACCTGTCAGTTTTTCAGGCATTTGTCTTCTTCAGTATTTCCACCTCAGTGAGAGCACACAGGCTAAACTTAGCAAATTCTGATAATTGGGAGATTCTTTATCACTGATTTGAGTACCCAACTGTGCCTGACTCGTGTGCATGTTCATGCAAATGTGTCCTCACTTGTGCAGATGCTTGCATACAGATATATTTCCTCTCAAAAATGGGCAAATCGTGGCCCACAGAACCAGGCTCTAATTAGCCATCTCTTCATTCAAAGATGCTCGAGGGAAAGTTTTCCTCCTGTGTGGGTGGGTGTGTGTGTGTGGGTGGGTGTGCGTGTGTGTGTGTGTGTGTGTGTGAATTATGGCTTTTCTATGTGGAACTTCAGAAAGCAGTAGTTGCTGCTAAATGTGAGATTGAATCTTTGGTACCTCGTCCTATGTTCCCAACATACATACACCAACACACATGTACACGTCTTCCTTTATAACCACACACTATTGCTTGCCCACACACATCCCATAAGTCTTACCCTGAACTGACCCATAACTGTTCCTCAAAACTGTTTCTGGGTTCCAATTTTTTTCATGGTCATTATCATCAAGTTGACTGCCCTCAGTGAGTGAATGGTTCCCACAGGGATGTGTAACATGCAAATATGTGTATCTGATATTCCATTCTATACTCAGCTGACCTGTCAACTGTATTAATATGATTGTGGGATTTGTATAAAATATTTGTGATATGTGATTTAGATATTTAATTTTATTTATGCAAAGTTTCAGGAGGAAATGGGGAAAACACACACATAAAATCTTTTTATTATGATGATTACCCTTAGAGAAGTGTGGTCCAAAGCATAATGTTTCATGATGATATTTCAGTTTAAACATGGATAAAAAAGATATTAATCTCATGCAGATTTGGTTGTTGAACTAGAGCAAATATGCTGGAGAAGAATGGCTGTTGGCCTCCGTGTATACCTGTGCTGTTAGACCAGCAGAAGGAGAATAACCTCAAGAATAAAACTAGGTCTGATTTCAATTTAAGCACACTACCACACTTCCTGTATGTTTCGTCTGTATATCAGACTTAGCGAATCACCCCACATCATTTAGGACTAAATAAATATTTCACAGTGGTTTTTCTATATTTGGCTCTGGCTATATAAAAAGCAAGGAAAATGCAAGAACACTGATTTGAGATACATACTGCATATAGCATAGCTTATAGCATGAGATAAAAGAGTCCCTCCAGGAAGCATTACTATTTGAAAAAATGTATTTTCATTTCACTGAGACTTAAACAAAAAAGAACATGTTTAAAGTGCAAATCTAAATAGGTAAAAATCAGAAGTTAAATCAAAATAATATTTGAAATAGAATTGTATCAAATAGACATGAAGCCGTGGTCACTAATTAACCAAATACATATATACCTAAATTAATTTAGCATAGTGTTAGCAAATTCTTAATTCAAGAGATCAAGAAAACTGATTAAACTGATCAAACATAGAACATTTAAATAATTCCAATCTTATCCAATTAAAAGGTGTCAGAATTTATTTGAATATCATCTTCCCTGTTTTATATCTACGTGGGCATCATTTGATGGATTGACCTCAATGTCATTCATCTATTCTGTTGTGTGGGCACAGAAAACATGCATTATGTTCATGTAAAAGACCACCTTATAAAGTGCTTCCAGGAGAAACGATGAGAAACAATGGATTTGATTGGGGTGTAAAGCAGGCGGGCAGGGATATTATTTTTTTGTGCTCAGCAAGCATCCCCACGCCATCATTGACAACTTCATGCTGAAGCCATGGAAAACTAACACAACTTGTAAAACTGCTTGTAAAATTTGGTTAGTTATCAACTGAAGATGCCAGATTGTTGTTGTGGATCGTTCCAGTCCACTTTCAACCCCTGCCTAAAACTGCAGTTAATGTGCAAAACCCAGCAAGTTTTGCATAGCATAAAGATATGCCTGATTAAATATACTGCTGCTAAACTCTCACTATCCTATAAATGTTCAGTTGTGTATTAGAATTTAAATGTGCTGATACCTTATAGAGGCCTTTTAAGAAAGTCTTTTTCTGCAAAAACCTATTACTAATTAATAAGATATTTAAATATAGAAGTGTTTCAGCTTGACTGAAGACAATTAGGGTACACAGGGGCTCATCTTTTGGTTAAATAAGAGGCAGCAGGGACGCACTGGAGATGCCCCCTGTTCCATACGGAGGTAACTCTCCACCTGGCCTCATCACCATGGACCTGTAGGTGACAAGGATGAGGGGGATATTAATGAGTGAGGTCAGACTTGTCCTGTCTATTTCTCTCATTGATGACAGGTCCCATATGGCCAAGTTCTGCTTCAGTTCATCTGGGTCATCTGAGCATCCATGCCTGCCATGGACTGAAAGTGATTAGGGCCGGGGAGAGCGGCTGATTCAGTCACCCAACCTTTTGGTCTTGCTCTTCATCAGACATAAGAGTCGTTCTCATGCTATATTTTGACAAAATAATTCTGAATTACATCAGATGATGCTGAGCTCTGGTATGTGTTGCATTTAATGTTTGTCCATCGTAACTAAATTACATGATCAGTTTAGGAGGGGATGGTTACCATGCAATCACCTTTATTTCCTTCTCTTTTCCTTCTCTCAGAGTATGGTATATGTACTTTCTTACTTTCTTTTCATGCAGTTTTTCTAGACTTTTAGTGGTCTTGAGTCTGACTGGATGTGATTTATGAAAAGCTGTGACGACACAGTGCTGACTCGCCTTACACTGACATGAAGTGGCATAAAAGAATCATGTCCATTATTTCTCCCCTAACGGTATGTTATGTACGCTCAGAAGACATCACAGAGGAAGACAGTTTTCGGATTCTTAATTTGAATGCCTGTGTGATAACCATTTCTTTCAGGAAATTATACAGACTTCATGTCGGTGTTCCTAAATGCTTATTTGTGTGTGTCCAGCTGTACCACAACCCACATATTTGAATCGATGTAATAAAACTCCAGAAGAAAAAAGGAAAGAGAGCCATTGATCTTAACTGTACAGTGACTTAGAGCTGTATTAGAAGGAAAGCAATTTCATCCATTACTAGCAGTGGTCCAAATGTATTTCAAGTATTAACGCTCTGCTGATTTAAAACTTTTAATCGAATAAGTTTCTCTTGTTAAAGTGCCATGTTTACAAAAGAGAAGCAAGCAGCTTATTTGACTGTTGATGCAGACGATGTTCCACTGAGTTTACATTGAATTGTCTGCATGCTTATAAGTGTTTGAATTCCAGCTAGACGAGATTTGTGATGAAACTCAAAAAGAAAAAAAAGAGAACTTGAAGTGACAGCATCAGATTTATATTTATTCTTTTGTGATTCACCAATCAAGATTTATTCAACAGTCGCTCTGCTGTATACAGGTGGATTACAAGGTAATGTTTAATAGATTATAGGATGAATAGACCACAGGGATATTTGCCTCGGATCCATCTATTTATTTGGTTTTCCAAGGATATGACTCCATTCATCATCTGACAGGCCTAATGAGTTTGTGAAGATAAGAATCAACAAAGCTGCTGTCATTGCTAATTCACTTTACCGTCATGGAGTCTGACTCTGTTGTGGATTATGAAATCATAATCTTGTTAAATGACGAGTGTCGCAGTATAATTACAGCAAAACAGAATTTACAAAGCCTTTAAACCTATTACTGTTTGTGTCCAAAATTAGGTATCATCAGACTCCAGATTAAATACATAATTATGTTTTTAACCATCTGATGGGGAATAAAATCAACAAACAAGATGATATCTGAATAAAACGCTGACTGGTTAGTCTTTATCGTTCCTGTGACTGTTGTACTAACTTGTTAAGTTTTAAGTCAGGGGACCCACAGTAGTACGTAACTGTGGCAAACCTTGTCAAGTCTCCACATGATTGGATGTCAGCAGCTGATTGTTTATTCTGGTCAAACGCCAAGATCAGAGCTGGTCAGATGCAAACCTCAGCTGAGGGGCTTTGGAGAGCTGACACTGTGCTGCCACTGTCTATCAAGTTTTACTGCTGTAATCCTAGGAATACAAAGGATTTTCTGTTGCAGAAGTGCAGAGGACGCTAGGTTTGGTTTGCCAAGTCACCTGTCAGACAACGCAGAGGCAGACGGTGGCTGTGTGACCCACTGATGCCAGGCTGCATCTAGGGCTCATTTCAAAGATATCTTTTTTTCTTGCCTTTATTTGTTTTGTAAGGACAATGTCATTCTAATGAGTACTACTTGGTGTTACTCTGTTGTAATTTTTCTCAGTGAAACTTGATGCCTTCAATTCTCACAGTACATCTCAGCCAATAACATTTCCCGAAATATTTATTTATTTATTTATTCATTCACAGAAGAATATCTCAACATGGCCAACAACATGAATAAATGCATAAGTATATAAGCATTCTGTGAACAGGGATCCCTAGAAGCCAATAGGCTTGTATAAAGGGGCCCTCTACCTAAATTTAAAGAAAGAAAAAAACAAAAGAAAGAAAGAAGAAGAAAAGAAGAAAAACAAAGTATAACCCTGCCACCACATCCATACCATACATTCATACCCGTATACTTGTGATAGAGTAAAAAGGAGAATCAAGGTTTAGTCTGTATTTTGTAGAACATTCAGTATTTTGAAGATAGGTTATGCATAATGCTGCAGTTAATTGTCTTTGAGATACTAATTGAATAATTTAAATGGTTTTTGTGATTGTAAACACTTATCAATGTTGTTCCAGATCTGTGGACCCTTACATGCCACGCTGAAACGTCTGTTTTTCAATCTGCTATATTTCCCTTGCAGTAGGTCTCTATATCTAGTATAATGTGAGTGAGCAGAAGTTGTAAATGTAATAAGTTTATACCACACCGAGTGTAAATTATGGACAATATCCACGTGTTATTGTCAAAACTAGTTTTGGTGTCAACATTGGTACAGATACAATATCTCCACCTACAGTCAGTCAAAATAGGTGAACTGTTGTTACACAACATATAATTTGGTCATTTGCAGCACAACCGTACATGGCATGTTTTTAACAGCATTATCATAGACAAAACCTGAAGACCTGACAGTCAGGCTGCTTCCCCCCTTCATTTCTGAACTTTCTGTGTTTAATAATAAATACAATTAAATGCATTAATAAATATGTATAGTTAAGTCTGAGGGTCCCATATATTTTTCAGGGCACTTTTAAAAATTGAGTGAATAGGATCTTAAAAAAAGAAAGTGGTTCTGATTTTAGTGTCCCCACCTGAAAATAATGTAAAAGGTTATATATGCTGAAAATCATAAGAATAACTTTAATCCAAATTATAATTTATAATTAAAACCTCACCCTCACCACACCTTAAACACTAAAGAGACACCAGTTTTTAAAGTGCTGCTAACCTTCAGGCATACAGAATAATTCATTAGCAGTGACATTTTCATGGGATTTCTGGAATGAAACTAAACTATTGGTCCATTTTGTGTTACCTTGTGCTAGCAACTTGACTGCTAGCAGAAAAAAGAAACCAGTTCTTGGTACTTACGCTGGATGGTGAATAAGCTTCTGATGCCTCCCTATTTGGAAGTCGAATGATATTTACAAGCTAAAAAAAATATGTTACATTTGACAAAATGATGTTATCTGTGCTAGAGAGCTAGAGAGGGCTGAGAGTAAGACATCTGAAAGATTGGATGCTCACCCATTGTTGATATAGGGTTTAAGATCCCTCACCACGTGCTCTGAATCCTGGCAGTCTGGCAAGTCTGATATTCTTTCTTTCTCCTCACAGATGGACTCCTTCATTTTATCCAATCAAATCCTTGCACAGCTAATTTTATCATCCCAGTACCCAAGCAAACCAGCGTCATAGATTATGCTAGGAGCTGTTTAATGACCCTCTGGTCTCATCCTACAGAACATATGAGGAACAGATTTTGGAGGTCCCCATGATGCTTTCGGTTATTATCAGTGTGATTTGAATGATTATTTGGTCTGTAAAATGTTGGGAAGAAAGGGGGAAAAATTCCAGTGAACTGAGGTGATGTGTTTTAGTTGGTGGGTTTTGTCTAGTGTCAGTCCAAAACCCAAACATTTCCTAACAGTATACTATGGTGGTTTATTGCTTACATGACGCACTGTATTCACTTGTGTAGAGGTTAAAATCATATTTTAGTAAAGTTACCACCTTCAGGCCAGTGGAGGAAGAGGAGGAGGAGGCTGGTGGTTGGACCAACTGTGGCTTATGCGGGTTGTTTGTTTGCATTTGCCAGCAGCTTGCCATAGACTTGAACAAACCCCTGCTGGGATGTATTAGCCTGCTGTAAACCCCACAGTGCTGAACAGCTAAAGACTTTGTTGTCTTTGACTGCATTGCAGTAGGACGTCTGGGCGCATTAACCAGCCAGGCCAGGCACTGCTGTTGTCCTGCTGTCTCACTGCTTGGCAACAGACATATTTCCAGCCCATCTCTCCAAGGTCATCCTGCTCCTTCTTTTAATTGAGTTGTGTCGGGTGAATTGGATTCCACAGTCAGTGTCTGATTTTTAAGTTTGTTTGGGTTTTTTTCTTGTCATTGAAGAAAATAATAATCTAGGAGAAGTACATTTCTGCCATCTAACACCAATCTTTAATTGTAATTAAAAGACAAAATGGAATGCTTAGCATTAACATTGAATGGGAAATCCAAAAAAAATGTTTAAGCACATGGCTCATTATGTTGGTGATGTCTTGGAAGCTTTTCTAATGAAGCGTTCAACAAAACAAAACTATGTGTATGGAGATTCACTGGTGAAAAGAAATAAGCTCTAGTTCTTCTTGCTGAAGAGTCAAAGAGGGGAGTCATGAATCTGTCTAATTATATCTCACCGCAAGACTGCATGGACAGTCATTGCTGAGCATCTCACGTATTATTCATGAGGTCACTTCCAGTCAGAGGCTTTTGCCAAAGACAGAACAAATTCTGCTCTCCAGCAAAGACCTTCCTCTTAGATTTGACTCTATTCTGCATTGTCATCCTCGTTTAATTAACCCTTAGTAACCCGCTGCTGACGACATGTCTTCCTGGCACTCCTTGGCTGACGGGCCCATCCTGGTTGGGAGGGGAGACGAAGAGAGAGGAGGGGGAGCTGGCAGTAGCAGTGGGTAAAAGTGGAAGACTGAGTGACTCCTTTCCTCCTCTCTATCTCTCTCTCTATCTCTCTTGTTTCCATTTCCTCTCTTGACTCCCAGTCGAGCCACAGCTCCTAGCTTCTCTGCCAGGTGGGGTTTTGCCTCTTGGTAGTGTAGGCATGGTATCGAAATAGGCAGAACAAAGTAGAACTCTTCTTTGATAAAACAACAGACAGCACTCAGCCCATGGGAGGTAAGTTGATGGCAAAGATGGAAACTGCTCTGTACCTAAGCTCTGTTTTGAACCTGTGAACACTGTCTTGTCTGTTTTGAGCTGTCATATTGTGCAGTTTGTTCTGATAGCTTGGCTCCGTAAGCACTCCATCCGAGGAGAAAATGAGCCTATTCCTTGCAAATGATGAAAAAGTCTATTGCATTTCTTAATGTTTTTTAAAGTCTAACTGTAGGAGCTCGGCGGCATTCATTTGGATTAGTCTCCATGCAAATGAGTGCTTTTCATTTGCATTATTTAAGTTTCTACATTTGTCCTCTGAGGTATTTACTGTGTTTCAAAGACAATCCACTCTGATTTAGACTAAATTAAAATGCCGTTCAAAAGATCTGATTATTGTCTCTGAATGTTTTTTATTTTGTGGCCATCTGAGATGTTGTGTGTTGCACTGTTAATGTGGTGAAGTGATTGAGGACTGTAAACAGGACAGGCCACCAACAGGAGTGACAGTGGTGTCCGATAAATGGACATAGAAACACAAAGGTTGCACAAATAACACCGCAAACAAGGATAAAGTCTTTGGGTCCTGACAGTGTGTCTAGTAGGTCATAGGTAATAGCACCACTGTAAATAAAGTCAGTTTGTTTCTATAAGGACTCGGCCAACACAGGCAGACTCTGTTTAACTGTCAGTCAGCAGCCACTCTGCACAGCTGTTTTTGGACACAATTATCCGTTCAAATGAAGGCTGTCAAACAGTGAAAAAAGGATTTGTTGTGTTCATGTCACTTTTGTAGTATTTCCTTTTCTTTTGACAAATCTTCCTTCTTTTTTTTTTAGCTGAACACTAAACATAAAAGTGTAAGGTTACAATTTTTACACTTAACTGTGTTCAATGTGAAAAAAGGAACTGAATTTCTTCTTTTCAGATGCTATTATGTGTGGGGGTTTTTTATTTGTTACAGAAGAGGTCCTCTGAGGAAATGGTGCATTCTTTCATATTTCAGTACTACCTCCTCAAAATATTTATTAATGTCATCAAAATCACATTCATCACCAAGATAAAGTGTAATCCCAAGTGCTAGCCTTTGCTCACGTTGCTAATGGCATTTCTCCTCTGGGCTGCTGAACGAACAAGACCAACTGTATTGAATATTACATGAGATGATGTTTGCATGGTTGAATGGAGCCACTTCAATGCAGTCACAGCATGGAGGCACCTTACGAAAATCAAGGATTTGCAGTAGAGTCTGCAGTGAAATAAAAACATCAGTCCAGCAGGTAGCTGTCTTTAGCTCATGAGCACTTTTTACTCAAGCTCCTTTTGGGTCAGCAGGTGCCTTGTTAAAGTCCTTTTTGTAGATTTTCCATGCTGAGATTTCCCCAGCAGGTCCCGGAGATTTAAAAATGGGCCAAACCTTTTTATAGCACTAGTTACCTTACAGCTCAATACCACTGAATCTGTCCTACACCGACTTATAACAAGTTGCACTATATAGGGCATTACAGCTGAAGACATCACAGCATCATGAGGGAAGTGGCGTGTTTTCATATTGATATTGAGGAAGAAACTAAGGATTGATTCACTCCATCTTCTCAATTTACTGCCTTGCTTTTGAAACAAGAGACAGATGCCAGTAACTCCACTCAAGTAGTCTGTTCTGTACATTGTGGCTTATTGTTAATTTAAAAGGCTATGACACAGAAGTCCGACCCGCCTTACTCCTACTGTTGGGTTACTGAGTTTGTGTGTGCATTTTTAAGGATACCACCCTCTCCGGTAGGAGATGCTGTGACGTGCAAGTCTGAGAGGAGGAGCTTGGTTAGTCAGAGCTCTGCCAGATTCAGGGAGTCATCCTGATAAAATATTCAGCCCCTTACAGTCAGCCAGGCTCTGAATTAGAGGAGGAGAATGTATTGTTGTTTCTTTTTGTATTATTAACACTTTATCCCACGAAGCTTCACAAAGCGTGGATGCTGTTTTGCAACCAAATCACACAAACCAAACCCAGTAATCCATTACTGTTCACTGAGCTCAGCTAATGCTAAAGCTCCAGTAATAGGAATCTTCTCTGAGCTCTGTGCAGGATATAGGGGAGCTGATCAATACCAGTGCTCAGCTATTATATTACCTGAATTTTTGCTAGGATATTTGGACGTCATTATGCTTTCTCCAGTTGAAAAAAAAAAAACTTGATTCATAATTTTGTTTTGTTTTGTTTATTTTGTGTGATTAGAACCCAAAATATAATCTCGTTTATCCCAAGCATTCTCAGTTTTTCTCAAAATATACCAGCAACATTAATAACATTAATGTGTACTAAATACAAATAAACTGGCTAAAGATGGATTCTTAAAGAAGTGGATGATAAATAACATCTGTATTTTGTAGTTAAGCAATGATTCAGAGTTAATTAAGTAAAAAGTCGTTCGGTCTTTCCCCGACCGTTCAGAAGAATTCCCCACAAAGACGATTGTCAATATTACGTTAGAAAGGCCACCAAAGTACAAAAGGGGCAATCTGTTGTTACCAGCTCACCGGTGCACAATAGGTCTTATTTTTAGATAAGAATTTGAAGTCAGTGAGCCTTCACTGCCATCTGCCTTTGTGTACTTATAATGATGATAGACTTTCCCACTGTTGTTTCACCATTCCCTCGTTTGTATTCTGTGACTGCTCAGCACTTGATTTATTGAGTCCAGTTAGTCTCAGTTTAGAGGAATTTGCTAACAATATGTAAACAGAAAAGTTTTAAAAGAAACTTAAAAGATTTTTGGTGTGCAAAACCATCTGTCTTTGATCTCTGCTTAATCCTGTCTTGTTGCTTAATGCTCAGCTTTCTGTACCAATCATTTTAAGTTTAATTATCCATAAAAGACAGCTTTCTGTGTTTCTACTAACAAAATGTGTCTTTTGGCAGGGGTTTTATTTTGGCAGGTGCCCAAGTTCATTTGGAGGTTTAAGTTAGACTCCATCTGCCCCTGTTGTCTGTCACGCTGTGGAAGGCTGGTCTCACAGGAAGCAGCAGTGTGCGGCGTAACTCCCCTGTCACTTTTGTAGTTTCTGAGACAAGCGGCACTGAGCAGAGGGGTAACTTTAAATCAGATCGTGAAGGTGACCTGGCAGCCTGTCACCGCCAAAATCGTAAATTCGTCTTAAACCCAGAACAAACTGTACAGTTCCCCAGGATGCTCATCCAGTGAAAGGAAAGCCGCAGTATCAGCTTAAGTGCAGTTAAGAGGAAAAGATTAAAGTAAAGCGAGCCAGACATGTTTTACTGTCATTGATTGAGCATTGTTTGTAAAACTCTGGCATGTGCAGAAACACACTGAGGTTGGACTCGTGTTTGATATTAGAGGCTCTCTCTCAGTGCTTAACAGCAGCTTCTTTTTTGTTGGATAGCTCCTCTAAAGCTGGAGATACATGACTGAAAAGCTCAGACTGACAGCTGGGATACCTTTTATTTTTTGTGCGACAAGCTCCTACTGTGCTCTATTCCTCCATCTCTGAGACATTTTTCCAATAATGGCTTTGAGTTGAAGGAAAATGAAAATTTCAGAATAACAGATTAGGATGACAGAATAAGAAATTGGCTTTTGATGTTTACTTTTGTGCTTTTCTATAGATATATTTCTTTTTACAAATGGGGCAGATTTTTTTTCCCAGCCTAAATTTCTAGAAATTTGTATCTCATTACAGATTTTTTCTGCAGTCATTATGAGTGAGAGACCTGGTCAGATTTGGGCTGCAAAGATAAATGCTGCTCATTTGAAATCTGTCAGAAGACCAAATCAATTTTGCATTGCACCAGCGGACAAGTGGGTTGCTAGGTGTCTGCTCAGCGCTACATTCATTATAGGTGTCAGGTGAAAATATACCACTAATTAATATTTTGTGCCTACACTAGCACCGTGTTTTTGTACACCTTGGTTAGGGGAACAGGTTTAGAGTAATATCATGCCTATAAACACAATTAAAAGGATTCAACAAAGGTCAAGTTATACGCATGTTTTAACCATAACAGCTCTTATGCTCTTCACTCAACAGCACCATCATCTTCTCTGGACTTCTTCTGCACATCCCACTATCCCTGCCTCTCCTGCTTTCTGCGTTTTTTTTATCTTAAACAATATGAAAATTTGTAACATATCAAAGCCCTTGACATTGTTGTCTGTCTGAATATTATAGGGCGATGTGGTGTGAGCACTCATTTTGGTACGATTGATTGTGTCTGTGACTCATTTGTATTTATTTTTTCATAAATTAAACTCTTGGAGCTGTTTGGTACGATTTGTCATGCAAATCACGGGTGTGTCATCGAAACACACACAGAGGCAAACACAAAGGAAAACACACATACACACAGATGAGACTCGATATGTTGGCATGGAAACCAGTAAGTGTGTGAGGACTGTGTCAGGACTGTACATGTGTCTGTGAGCTGTCCGTGGTGCTGGCTGACTCTCAGTTTGTCTGTATGAATATATGTGTGTAAGAGCTCAGTGAAAGCAAATACGGACTAATGTATTATTACTGGAGGTGATTAAATTATGTCTGGTAGCAGCAAATATTGCTTGAACTTTCCAGACGTTAGTTTGGTCATAATTAAACAGTGTAAATAATCCATATAGTTGTGTGATCCACGTGCCTTTGTTGATGAAAAGGATAGTAAACAATTATTTTGTCTTGTGAAAAATGATGCTTAAACCATGAAATAATTTACAGGAAGATAGATATTTGTTAAAATGGAGTGTTTACTGGGCCATTTGAAAATGACTTTTAAACAATTAGCAATAATAATTAGCTTTAATGTGTATCATATTTGTTACAGCTGACTTTTTTAACTTATTTGTTTTGCAATTTATTGCAAACAGATTTATTTAGGTTTTTTTGGGGAAAACAAACTGATGATGTAGAAGTGTCAAAAACTCATGATATCAAATTATGCAGTGAAGGAGCTAAAAGGAGCACAGCGGTTTGATAACTGGAAATGATTTGCTGTACTGCATGGTTAAAAGATTTACCTTCATTCCTCTTGTGGTCTCACTATTGTCTTCTCCTTTGTCCCTTCCCTCTCTCTCTTTTTGTAGCTGGGATGACAGCAGCTCAGTGAGCAGCGGCCTAAGTGACACGCTGGACAACATCAGTACTGATGATCTGAACACACCCGCATACCCCTGTGTCAGCTCATCGCGCAAAAGCAAAGGAGCGCAGGTGAGCACACAAACAACAAGCATTCGATAGCCTCACGTAGGCTCACAGCTGGGATAACCACATGTTAACCATGTATGGCTCGTCATCATCTATGACGGTTATAGGCTTCTGTTCCATCACTCTTCCTCTATGGGTTCAGGAAGAATTACTCAGTTGTCAATTAGACAGATTACCATAAAGTCTGGCGCAGATGTTAATGTATACATTAGTAGTACTATAGAGGCATTATGACATTATATGACATTATATGTCATAATGCCTCATTTCCATTTATTTATGTGCAAAAAAATATTTAAATTGCTACATATAATAAGACTTGGGGTGTTTAGTATTAGTCATCGCAGAGATTATACCTACTGAACTTTAACGTCAAAGTAATTATACATTTTAACATTAAACTGTTTAATTTAGCTTTACCCATTTATGTTGATATAACTGTAATTTCATTTTGACTCTTTTCAGTTTAGTTTTGATTGTTTCATTGGTCAGTTTTTATTATTTTCATTGTTAGTTTCAGTTTTTATGATGATATTAGATATCTCTATTAGATGTCTCTGTGTGTTGGCTCTGTCACACAGAGTGTACCCTGTTTCTCACCCCCATGGCAGCTGGGATAGGCTCCACCCCCCTCTCAATCCTCATGACACTGAATTGGATAAGTGGGGAAAAAAACTGGATGGATGGATGCACTTAAAGTCATCTACACTCCCATAATCTTGTGAAATATATGTGCTAATACCTCTTTATTTTTTTAGTTTACAACAATAAATGATAAGCATATTAGCATTGTGACCATGGTGCTATGGTAGCGCTAGTGTTTAGTTCAAAGCTGCACTCACGGAGCATGTAGCATTAAGTCTCAGTCTTTATACCTATAGAGCAATTAGCAGCTGTGAGTTTTCAGTGTTAGTTGCATAGTAATTATCTCCCAAACTAATGAAAACACATTTTCTGCCATGACCAAATTGAAAATCATGACCTTGCATTGTCGTCTTGTCACATCTCGTTATTTAGACTTTCACAATTGTGTTACGTCTCGATCAAGGCACACACCAACAGTTTTACACACTTACTTGACTTGTTTTGTTTCTGTTGGGATAATCTCCTGTTTTAAACTGGTAGTGCAGTTTGTGAAAGAAGCACGTATATGGGCGTGGAGGGTTTCCTGTTTTTTTTTTTTCATGTTTTTGGTCTTGCATTGCATTAGGGCAATGTAGGATTGAGGATTTATGGTGATTTGACATTTTCTTTGATAACATTGCAACAATAGCACCAAATCACAGCAATGTGCATACTTTCTATAGTGATACCAGGACTGTATAGTTTTATAGTTGAACAGTTTGTAATTTCTTAATTTGATTTCTATATTTGTGCTCAAGGAATTAACTGTGGACAGAGGGCCAGTGCTCGGTTCTCCTCAGAGACTTTCACTGTATTCTGCCAAGTATTCTTGGCCTCTCATGAAATACCTAACAGACTGGGCTCTTAAGAGACTCTACTGTTGCTAGGGAGACTGACCATCTGTTACGGTAGGCTAGCTGTCACTGACTTGTGTTTGAGTTTGTGTGGGTGCGTTCATATGCGCCTCAAAAGCAGAGATCTGGACGTGGGAGATTCCAAAGATAGCTAACACTTCACATGCAGACATAAACCCCGCTGCTCAGCTTGTGCAGAGACTTATTTCTTTTTGCTGACTTTTTGCTGACCGTGCTGCAGCTTTAGTGTGTCACCTTCCAATAGTTTAAATATTACTTATATCTTTCAAAGCATTATGACTTATTTGATTTCCTCTATATCAGGCAGGGTTGACATACCAAGATATAAAACTTGCTTGCAGTCATTACCTGTCACTGCATGTTTTTTTTTGATTGTTTGTTTTTTTGCATTCTTTATAATTATTGTTGAGGAACTGCAATGGTGATCAGGTAATGCTTTTAAGTATAAAACTGCAGCCCAGAAGCATTACAGTTTTGTTACTGAATTCTCCCATCTATTTATCAGTTCATGTCTGTTCTCTGATTCCCTGTATAACAACCTCACAGTCCCAGAAAGGAAGCAGATCCAAGCATGCAGAGCAGGAGGTGAGCAGCAGTTGGGCTGGAGCTGAGGACCTGAAGAAGGTAGAGGAGGAGCTGGATGCAAGCATGGATCCCAGCAGTGGCTCTTCCCGCTGGAAGCCCACCTCATCCTCCACATCCTCCCAAACCCAGGGGCAGTATGAGGACGCCAGTCAGAAGGCAGCTGCGCTGGCCCAAATGTCCCAAACAGGCTCGTGGAGGAGGGGTATGACAGCCCAGGTGGGAATTACACCACCCAGAACCAAGGGGACGTCTGCTGCCCTGAAAACACCAGGTAGGAGAGGAAGCCTGCCATCATCGTCTAGAAGTGATGTTGGAAGTAGACCAATTATACATGGCGATTATTAGACAGGGACAAAGTTAAAATGTGACTTTTTGAACAAAGGGGACTCCATTTTAAAAAAAAAAATCTGTCGACCAAGTATTGCTAGTATCAATATTAGATTTTTAAAAACTAGAGAATGCAATTTCTGAAGAAACTGCAGTGTGGATGCTGATAGCTAAATGTTTTGAGCTGAAAGGGAAAGACAATCTCTGAATTGAGGAGAGGGCCTAAGGGTACATCTTTCACCACCTTACAATGCTGTGATTGGAGCCATTCCTCAACTCTCTGTGAATGGTAGTCATGGTCATTGGTCAGTGGTTCTTGATCGATGGTCATGACAATTTGCATATCAATAATCAAGGAACAGGCCTCATAGCCCATTATTTATTTAGCGGGCTGGTTTCAGTTATTGTGCAATTACACCATTTATAAGGTTGGGGAAACCTGTCAGCTGATCCTGAAGAAGTCACTTAGATGAGTGACCAAACCTTTGTCACATTGAAAACTCTACATCCACATGAACAGGATCAACCTTTTGGGATTGCGTATCTAGGTGGTTTTCTAGTGGATGTTTTTCACATCAGACATTTAAGGGATCTTTATAGAAAGAGCAAAAATTATTTTTTGTGCTTATGTGATGTTGAAGAAGTCGTAATAATAATGTTGATTTAAGATAAACATGAGAATTACTCAGAGAATTGGAGAATCCTAAATGTTTACTAAACACAGCGAGTTGTGCTTCAGATAACTTGGTTGACTGTGACATGAGCAAAGATTGCTGTGATTCTGGCTGTGAGCAACAATTTATTGATTCTATGGCACCAAAGAGTAAAATTCGAGTACAGATGGTGTGATGTTTTGGTGATATTTTTAGATTTGTGTAAACAAGTGTTCATGTAATTTGACAGGCAAAACTGATGATGCAAAGGCCTCAGAGAAGGGTAAGGTGCCTTCCAAGAGCTCATCTGGCATCCAGCGCTCACCCTCAGACGCTGGAAGGAGTAGTGGGGATGAAGGCAAGAAACCCCCTTCTGGCATCACACGCCCACCCACCACAGGCTCATTTGGATATAAGAAGATCCAGGGTCCCACTGGCACCCTAATTACCTCCAGTGGTGCGACACTCACCAGTGGCTCAGCCACCCTGGGCAAGGCACCCAAATCTTCAGCTGCCATCAGCAAAGGCGCAAGCATTAGCGGTGTGCGGAAAACCAGTCTGGATGGCTCACAGCCCCAGGATGACGGCATCCTGCTCAGCTGCAGCGGCTCGAAAGTGACCCTCCAGTACCGCTCCTTACCCAGGCCAGCTAAATCCTCCAGTGGGGTGGCCGCAGGGCGCAGCGGGCATCGCTCCAGCTCCAGCAGCATCGACTCAAATGTCAGTGGCAAGTCAGCTGGTGGGGCAACAACACAAACAGGCGCTAAACGCAGGGATGGAAAAGTGGGCTCAGAACGCTCTAGTCCCATCACTATCAACCAGACAGATAAGGAGAAAGTGGCAGTGTCAGATCAAGACCCAGCAGCAGGATTATCCACCTCCCCAAAGTCTAGCCCCACCTCAACAGGCCAGTCAGGCCTCAGGCAACCAGGCTCCAAGTACCCCGATATTGCTTCTCCAACCTTTCGCAGGTCTGATACACCATACACAAACACTGCTCTTATTCTGTCTTTGTCCCTGACTTTGTGTTTCTGTGTGAATCCAGCATTTCATCACATTTCTTTTTCAATTCCCTGATTGTTAGTTAAAAGCAGCATCTTTTACAGCAAGGACGTTTAGGTCAGTTTTTT
>VUQR01006248.1:1454-21279 GCA_015108515.1 Hemichromis elongatus | reverse complement strand
TTATTTTTTTTTTTTTTTTATTTTCTGTCATTTTAATCTATGTTTAATTAAAATGACCCTTTTCTTTGCTTTTGGTGCTTTTACTGATTGAAAACATCTCCCCAGAGCAGCGATCAAATATTTCTAAACTGCGTTTGCTTGATTCTTACAGACAGAGGAAAAAGCACACTCGGAGGTAAGGGCGGCTAACATTGTGTCCATCTTTCTGTTTGCATGTCTGCTTCTCTTTATCAGCTTTCAGCTAAACAGCCTTATAGTTAGAGCCACCGATGCTTTGAAACTGTTCGGTACAGCCACTGAGCACCTCTGCGGCGTGTTTGAAGGGTTGAATGACTCGTGTCTTGCTTTGCGTCCCTAAAGGTTGCTTTTGACCTATTAGATTTGATTTTCTGTGGGATTTAGTCCAACATGTCATATGCATGTCCCTGTTGGCTGATTTCTGTGTCTGAATGTCTTTGTGCTGCACAGCGTCTGTATACAGAGTCAATCTGTGCATGTCAATCAAAGCACAAACAGTGATATCTATTTCAAATCAATTTGATCTCTAAACTAAACAAAAGAATATTTTGTGAATAAATAAAAGTAAATACTGCAATCAATCATTTTAACTCTGTGTTGCATTGCTTTATCTATTAATGCATTGATTTCATCTAGATCATAAATATCGATACATACTATTCTGCGTAGCTTATTGTTAACTCATTGCAAACACTTACACTGTAATGGGATCCATGCCCTGACTTTTGGCTCTTATTCAAAAAACCTATTGAGTTTATCACTGATTCTACTTTGATTTTCTAGTTTTGTGGTTTGATTCTCATCCTTTTTCTCTCTACATGTGTAAGTTTGGCTCAAACAGTGATAGCAAATACCCTGCAGTGTTTGTTTTAACCCTGCCAGATAAGTGGAGTGTAGTATTTTGGGACAGCTTACTCAGTGCAAACTAACAGTCATGGACTACAGTGACTGTGCAGTAAATCTCTGTATTCTAATTTCCTAATGACACAAATTTGATGAGACCTAAAAACTTACACGCTTGAACGTGACACGAATGGTGAGAAACAAGAATTCAAAAGAAATAATAAAAAGGATATTATATTTTTGAGACACTGAATCTTTTATTATATGAAAATGCAGAAAACTGTTCTTGCTTTCTTGCACTGAGTTGTCCGTTTTGCTAAACTGAGACGTCTGGCTGTTTTGAATTACGTATGAGTTTCAGGTATTTGCAAAAACACTTTTTGAACCATCTCAGGAATAAATGTCTACATTTCCTTGCTTTGCTGCTGACACCATGAAAAGAACCGTGCTGCGGCTTGTTGATAACCTCTGTCTCTCCAGCCACATCAGGACTTTCTATATGATGGAGGCATGCAACATAGTGTTAATTTTTACTCTTTTCTTTTCAATCAAGGGCCAAACAGTCCAAAACTCCACGGTAATCCCCCACACTTTATGTTCACACTTCACTCCAGTGTCCCATGTGCCTGCACAGTTTTCTTTTTACATCACCATGGGAGTTGCAAATTCAAATCCTGTTTACATCACAATCAGTCTTACTTTCTTTATGGTTTTTAGGTGCATTAACCAAACATTTGCCTTTGCTTTTTCCTTCCCAACCAGCAAATCAGAAAGCTGCGTCGCGAGCTGGACGCCTCTCAGGAGAAGGTGGCGACTCTGACATCTCAGCTGGCTGCCAACGTGAGTTTATTTACTTCAAAAGGCACCGTCAAAACAGCCCGCACATTTGCATGATAACCTGCTGTCAGAGAGCTTTTATGGGAGGCATTGCTTATCGAAGGAGGAATACAAATCTTTAAGACACCCTCTAAATCCTTTGCTCTGTGTTTGAAGCCCTCGTGTGTGTATTTGCTTTTGCCTGTTTGATTTGCCTGGTAGGTTTGTGTGTGTTTTCTTGTCCCTCGTTGGAGTGTTTCCTTGCGTGTGCTTGTGTGTCTCATACAGCGAGGATTGTCTCTCTGCTTTTGTCTCAGCTGGTGGGTTTTCAGTGAAGAGCCTCTCCCAAATTCAATCAAGCAGAGAGAATCAAATAGAGATAGATGGCTGAAGAAAGAGAACAGGGAGATGAGGATAAGTGAATCTAGACACAAGTGCGTCATGCGTGGGTGAAACGGAGTGAGATGCAGAGACCTTCAACCCAAAGACAAAGTCTTTGTGGTGAGATTTAGTTAGACAGACTTCAGCATCTGACTCCACCTCCCTACCCTCAATGCCGAGTGTCTGATCGTGCGTGGAAGCAGTCGGGGTGCTCGCTTCAGTCCTCGTCTTTGATCACAGAGTTGTGCAAAGCTGAAACTGAAGGCAGACAAACTTTACAAATGGAAGAGAAATCCGTATCTTTATAGGGAGAGTAGAACAACGTTATATGTTGAATGTCTACCATTACATCCTTCGTGTTCTCTGCTGCCATCAGTGGAGTTAGAAAATTTTTCAATTCAAAACAGTTCACAGGTAATTAAAAGAGCATTATATTTCAGTCGTTCCTGTTAGATAGTTGGGTAGTTGTGCACAGTGATGCAAAACCCTTTGATTTGGTGTTTCTGATACAAAGAAATGTCGGGAAGTCATGTTACTTTTTCATAACCTGATACAGTTTATTTGCAGGAACTTTTACAATTGTAATAGATGACGAGCCGCACTGTGGACCCCTGTGGGATTTTGTCACGTCTTCAAATTAAATAGCAGTGTAAAATGCAGCTAGTATCATAACCAAGCCATATGTCAGCACAGACAAGAGAAAGCCACATGTACTAGTGACATATTCTGGAAGTGCATCACACTACATCTACATGACAGCATGGTGGGTTGTTAATGTTCTAAGCTCATCTCATCCTCCCAGTGGGAAGTCTAATTGTGGCGATATCAACCTCAGGAGTCCTCAGATGCTCTCCACCCACAGTCCAACTCTCATTGTGGTGTGCTCAAGACCTGCCTGAGACACTGCTTTATCATCTGCCCACACTCTCACGCGTATGAGAGTGTGTGTATTATAAATGTATATATATAGAGAGAGGTATAAAAACCTACACATTGGGCACTGGTAGTAAATATAAAAACTTAGATTTTGCAACAGACATATCCTTAAATACTCCTTGTTTTACGCAGAAGAGCTTTGATGTGCAAATAAAAGTAAAAAGGTGGTTTTATAAATGTCAGTGTCTCAGAAAGAAGTCAAGTTTTTAAAAATACAAACTATGAAACATCTTGCTTGCTAATTTTTGCAGCTATTTATTTCTTAATTGTGCTCAGCTTTGGTGCGAAAATAAAGGTCATTTAAATTAGTGTGTGGCTTTCAGTTGAACCCACATTATTTTGCAAGCGTGACAAGCAGCTTCAAGCATCAAAATGTCAAAGTCTTTTTTTCCCAGCAGACAGAAAATCTTACTTATCTTTAACAACAGTTTAACAATAAAAAAAAGTCATGATGAAGGCAAAAGATGCATTTTAAGGCTTCATGGGGAGGAATTGCCTTTCCGTGCCATCCCTCACTGGCGTGGTGCTTTTTCATTTCATCCACACAATTTGCAAAAGACGACCAGAGGGGAAATATGCAGTGATTGAGGTCATCTTATCGTGATCTTATTACATTTGTTGTGCCACTGCATTAGAGATTATTATTAGCTTTTCTTGGGTTTGTGCGGGAAATTGAATGTTGATCTTCTCATACTGTCTCAGCACTGCTTTTAAAAACACATCTAGTCTTGCCATCATCATACACTACATATTTTTGGTTGCACTGGAGCAAAATAGACCAGAATTAGCAAAACTGACACCCCATCCTACCAAAGGGATTAGGGGGCAAAAGTATTAGTCAGTATTTTCTTTCATCCATGAAGGAGATTGGTTTTCCTGTCTTGGCTGACATTAAATTGGGTTTAGGAGTTCATACAGGCAACCCTCCTCCCCCCTCAGTTCCTCCCTCTTTCTTCTCACCCTTCACTTTGTCATCCTGACCTTCTCCCCTCTCCTTTTTTCTCCTTTCCTGCTCAGCTTAAAAGAGAGTCAACCCTCCCCGATATTTCCTGTTCATATTCCTTTCCTTTTCCTCCTTCCTGACTTTGGGCCTCCTTCTTTCGTCACCTGCCCTTGTTTTTGTACCGTACTGTAGTGTAGGATGTAGCCCAGCAGTAGTTGCTGGCTTTGAACACTGTAGTCGTGACTCCATGTTGTTGGTAACATATAACACCCTCGAGATGTTGTGTACCTCTTCAGAGGTGGCATCAAGTAGCAGTGACATCAAAGACTTTCTCCTCATCTAGTTCTCTGGTTTGGCCTACCATCAACCTTTACCTGAGACCCCAGGATCAGGACAAGGGTCAGAAAACACTATCTGGCTCAAGCCTCTAGAACAGGACAGATGGTTCAGCCCTGGGATGCAGGAGAGTTTGATTGGTGCCTCCTTCAGGGCTGACAGGTGGGCTGGGGGTGATGAGTTGGAGCCTCACAGGTGGAGTTGGAAAGAGATGTGGAGTTAGAGGGATGTGTTGGAACAGTTGGCATTTCTAAAGGTCAAGACCTACGCTGATTTAGCCAGGGACACAGAGTGGAAGAGGCAGCACAGGGTGCTACTCCGTGTATGTGTATATAACTGGACTTGGATGGGCCAAATGTCCTCATAGGCATAGAAAAATGAAGACTTTTCTGATTTCATCACAACTGTTAGAGGGCTAGATCAGGAACAAATGCTACTGAATTCAGTAAATGAAAGTGTATAAATGGACCTGGGTGTTTGTGCGTGCGTGTCTGTGTGTAGATCTGTCTGGGCAGGCTTCCCACCTCTCTGTGACACGCCAGGCTTGACAGGTGTCTCGGTTGTCTCTTGGTTAGAATGGAAGAATGAACTGGCATCACATAAACACAAACAAACACACACACACACACACTGTCTCAGATTTTAACATACACACAAAAGTACATGCAGCCTTGATGAACATAAGGCTTCACCAGACATCCCTATAAACACATATAGATAAAACACATGCACAGCCAAATCCAGACACACACAAACACACACACAACCATGTTTCCAACAGAGCAGATGGCATGACATTGCCAAACATTTGCCATCTTTCAGGTATCAGTGATTTCTGATCTCAGAGCGTTCTTATTCTCACAGAGACGTCTTTGGTGTCCATGGTGTTTAATTCACAGCAAGTAATACAATGCTCCTTCCTCAAATAAACTGTTTTTGTTGTGAACTTGTCCTTGAAATCTGAGAGAGATTCAAAGTGAAGGACTGATTTTTTAAAGGGCAAAATCCCAGCAGCAGTTCTTTATCACCTACAAGGAGCCTCCTCAGGACGGCACAGCCAAAGCCTTCAGACTCATGGGCAAATAAAATTTCCACACTGAGCTTTTTTCTGTGCTCAGTCATCAAGTAAAAAACTCACTTCAAAGTTATCATCACAGACCAGATGATTCTCTGTTAGAGCTCTTTTTTTCAATAGGGTTTTTTAAAAAAACATTTTAATGTTGATTTATAACTGGACAAGTATAAATTACGTTCATTGAAAAGTCAAATTTCATATTGAACTTAGTTCTGAGATTTACTTTTGTAGTTTGCATAGAGAATGTGTCTGGAGTTTTGTGTGTGTTTTGTTTATTTCAGTCTTTTTAAATCTGGATTTTCCATTTGCATAAGAAAACATAAATAGTGTGCCAAGCATGTAAAAAAGCACAAGCACCCTGCACTCAGGCAGTAGTGAGGATTAAGTCTGCATGTCTTCCTGTGTCTCCAGGCTCACCTGGTGGCAGCCTTTGAGAAGAGCCTGAGTAACATGACCTGCCGCCTGCAGAGCCTCACCATGACCGCTGAGCAAAAGGTACAAGAGCTTATTTGTGAATTTGAAATACACTGTGTGTGAACTTCAAAAGAGATTACAGAGAGGAGAAGTGATTGGAAACATGAAGTGGCACTGAAATATTTCAGTAGGAAGTATGAAGCCAGATTGGTCAATGTGACTTAATAAAAATATATTAAAGGCTCAATTCTTGACTCATGAAAAGTTTTCTGCTGAAGGAATTTACTTTGTAAATTTTCAATTGAATATGTAAAGTTAAATATATTTCTCTAACAACCTTAACCTTAACCAAAGTCGTTTGTCATGCTAAGGATACAGAACTCTCTGCTTTACATGTAAGTTAAAGTTGAGCACCAACTATAAAGTTTAGTAACAAAAATCTGTTTAAAGTCTTTCCTTCATCATTTTTTGCCCGCAGCTGTTTTTTTCTCTAGAACTTCAGAAGAGCTTGAAAAGAACTAAAACTCATCACATGAGCAGCAGTATGTTCATATGTACCCCTACCACAAATTAAGAATGCCCCCCTTTTCACACACACATAGCTGACAAGCCCTAGCCTCTTTTTAATCCTCTATAAATTAAAGCAGACTGAGATGGGTGAGCTGCCTTTGTCAAACAAGGCCATCCTAACTTTTAATTAAAGCAGTCTGTCTGCAGCCCTCGGTGAGTTTTGGGAAAAGACAGAATAGGAGTCTCCCTTTATCTCATCGAGTATAGTTCTTCTTATTCTAAGCAGGTGGTGCTGGCTTTGGGGCAAATCTACTCCGAGGCATCTCTGTTTTTCAAAATACACACACACACACGCACACATACACTTTTTTTTTCTATTACCTTCCACTGAAAGCTACGTCAATCCAAAATTTAAGAATCTGCTCTCAATAATGTAACTAAGAGGATGATTCCAACCTTTTTGGTTCCTCATCCTTTTTAAAAATAACCTGGGCTGATCATTGATTTTGAACTTGGCAAGTCTGTTTTATTTAGACTACAGAGATTTCTGTAAAATCATAAATAGAAATAAAACAGCACCTCCTGTTCTCCCTCTTTTTTTCTGACTAAAGGAGTCTGAGTTGGCTGAGCTGAGGGAGACGATAGAAATGCTGAAGACCCAGAACACAGACGCCCAAACAGCTATCCAGGTGGCACTCAATGGCCCAAACCACCTCGACAAAGGTAATGAGCATGCCAGCAGGAGACAAAATTAGATGATGTTTTGATAAGTGGATGAACATTTAGCTGACTGGCTCTACAGGTAGTTGAACCCCTATTATTTACAGATTTTTGTGCCATGTTAGTCGGATTGAAGGAAACAAATCCTGAATCCCTGCAGCACTTTAAATAAGAACCAGTATCAACCAATAGATGTAGCGACACTATTCACCTTAACTTTCTTTGCACTAAAGAAAGCTTTGTCTCTCCTTTCCAGATCTGAGGATTAGACGACAGCACTCTTCAGAAAGTATGTCCAGTATTAACAGCGCGGCCAGTCATTCCAGTAT
Organism: Hemichromis elongatus; assembly: GCA_015108515.1. Classification (NCBI taxonomy): domain Eukaryota; kingdom Metazoa; phylum Chordata; class Actinopteri; order Cichliformes; family Cichlidae; genus Hemichromis; species Hemichromis elongatus. Next base: position 13,958 of record VUQR01006248.1, on the reverse strand, counting down.
GGGCAGCTTGGGCAAGGATGCCGAAGACAAAAAGAAGAAGAAGAAGAGCTGGGTAGGTGAAAAGATAAACAGGCAAAACAAAAACAGTGGGGTCATCCAAATTCAGAGGCTGCATCCTCCTGAGGCTGCAATTGTAGGCCGATTACATCACAGCGTTTTCAAACCTCCTGCAGTCTTTCACTACTCAGGTTAAACATGATATATAAGTCACTTAGATAACATAAAAATGTTGTTTGGCTTTTTTCAGTGTTTTATTAAATCGGTTTGGCTGAGATTACAGCTGAATAAGCGTCAAACAGAAAACTGATTAAAAGGAAGCATGAGATGATCGTGAATATTTGCCAGTGTCCTATTATATTTTGGATAGCAAGGAGCAGTTGGCTGAGTTTATTAAACTCAACCAAGAAAGCTGGTGATGCAAAACTGAAGGCAAGACCGTCCCATTTCATGGCTGCTCGCTTCCAGCCTACCCGGCCTTTGGAGGACCCGGCCCACGTAGACCGCAAAGGCCAGGTCCTCCGGAAAACGCAGCCTCTGAATTTGGACACCCCTAGTGACACTAAAGCTTCAGAGTAAAACCACATTTCAAAACCAGATCTCAAACCTTCTATAGTTCCAGTGGCTGTCTTATCAAAGACCTTTCATAAAAGGACATAGCAGCCTGCTTTTCGGATGGGAGGGTGGGGTCATCTGAGTTCTCAGCTAACAAGCTGCATCCATTCACTTTATGAGTGATAAACAATTTATGCAAGACTTTTGTTAGACTCCTTAAAGTAAACCTAAAAGTTTGCACTTCAAATGCATCTTGATTGTCTGATTGAAAATTCAGTGCGGTGCTGTCATTGTCCAAGTTATTACAGACTTGACCCGCCTGACCCTGAATGTGATTCTCATTTCTCATTTCATTCTGCCCTCAGTTAAACAGAGATTCAATATATTTCTGTGATGAACTTGGTGCATCTCTGGCTAGTATTTGCTTTTTGATGTGTCTGTTTTGGGTATTTTAAGATTATGCTATGCAGGTGTCTTTTAATTTCTGGCTTTCATTCATTTGCTCCAGCCAACAGATGCTTTATATTTTTACATGAAGATATCCAGACATTGTTGGAGGTAAAAATCCCCTAGATACATATATATAATTCAGTGGCATTAAAGCTATTTTAGATATGCTTTATATGCCCACATTAACAGATTAAATACCTTATTTGCGTAAAGAAAAGGTATTTTTGTGGCTTTATCAAATAAATATGATTGTACTGTTGCTCTCGCTAAAAATCATCCAAATTCCTAAAAGAAGAATACATTGAATATACCTCCTTGAGCTCAGAAGAACTTGCATTATTTAGTCCTTATTTGCTCATCAAATCAAAAGCAGATGGATCATTTCTGCCCCTAAATTCCAATCCATGTTTTTACAGTTCTGATGTTTTTTATGCCCAGTCATCCCTCCTTAAGTGTAAATTGGATGTTTGCTGCCTTACATGACTGAGTCGTCTGTGATCAACTGCTTGATACATGTCACCATATAAATCACAAATCTAATATTTAGTCATATTTAAGGGTTGAGTATGCAGAATGTGCAGCAAAATCTTGAAGGAATCGTCGCCTAAAACAAGATCAAGCATAATGAAACACACTGCAGTCACTGTTTGAGAAACACTTGGAAATTCATATTTAGTGTAACAGCACGCAGATGAGGTTGGAAAAGATGCAGAGAGGCCACCAATGTCATGTACACAGAGGTTTAGCCTGAAAAAAGTCCAGTTTCTGCCCAGAGGTTAGAGAAGTGCTTGTTAAATCTCCAACTGTGGTTAGAAGAGAAACACTCTTCGAAATTTCCTGTCAAAGTGCTTTTGAGAAAATCTCTTAATCCCTCAGTTACACAATTGGACTTGGTCAGGCTTGGAGGTGTAAAACAGCATGGCATACATCTTTATTCTTCCAACCCTCCTACAGAGCCTGTTGGGGGAATAAAAAGTGTTTGCTGACTAACATGTCCAAAACGCATCTTGAACTGAATTGAATTCTAGTCTCAGATGTATGCTTTTTTTATGCTTCTTCAATTGACAAATGTATATATTTAAAAAGGAGAAAAGGGGGCACATTTATCCAAAAAAAATTCCAACGACATAAAGCCTTTTCCCCTTTCTCTGCTCTATCTGTGCTAATTTTGCTGCTCACTGTACAAGCTACTCAGCATCCCTGGCTGAGAGCTGCGATTTGCTGCAGTCCCCTGAGTGAGACAGATGACATATTAGAAGTTCTGTCTCAGCCAAAGAGCACACAAAGTAGAGCCAGTCTCCAGTCTCTGCTGCAATGCAAAACGCATGCCCTTGAAATGAAATGCATACTAGCGGTGTAAAAGTTCACCACCAAGCCTGCCTTGTCAACATCAAGCCAGCCTCATGAATACCAACCGTTTCCTTATTTCAGCGGCAATTAATTATTCATTTGCATAAATTTTTCCTGGGTGAATGATGGCTGGAGGACAGAGCTGAATTGAGGTTAGTGAATGAAGAGCAAAGAGAAAAACCACACATCATGCTAGCATGGTGGCAAAATTAAGGATGAAGTTGCATATTATCAGGTAACTCATAACTGCAATCACAAGTAGGAATTTCAACTCATAACCTAAGCTGCAAATAATTAGTAGTGCAATATCAGTCTTACGAGTGGCAGTGTTTTGTGTTGAGCATCATTGTGCTGACCTCATGTTGTGTCTTGCGTGTTTAGGTAAATTTATTTGTCCAAATTTACATCAGATCACCAGAGGCAGCAGTCAGACTGAGCATGCTTGCAGTAATGCTCTCCTTTTACAAGAGGGAAAGCAACTGTAATAACATTCATCTCAATTGTCACCATTCTAGCACAAGCAGTAACTGGAATTTCTCCAGTAAAACAGTGATATGTGCAGCAGTCAGTTTTAATCAACACTGAGTCTCCTGCAGAGCAGAAGTGTGTGTTTGTGTGGCTTAACGTTGGGTGTGTTCTGCATCTTCAGGTGGCCGATTCCCTGCCGGCTCAGGTCAGTGGTTCCCAGAGTGTCTTCTGTTTGCGTGCAGTGATTTCTCATCTTCACTTCTTTTGCTCCCACGTCTGCCCTCCCTTCTCCCCTCCTCAGAGCAACCTCCTCCTTTTTCTGAGAACGTCGGCATGGATACAGCGACCTTCCCATTTTCCCCATTGTTTCTCCTCCTCCCTCCTTTTCCTTCGCCCTTCTTCATTTTGACTGCCTGTTCATCCCTAATTTTTTAGGAACTGTAAAAACGCCTGCCCCCCCCCCCCCTCCCATTCTCCATTCTCATCTGTACTTATGGTCTTGCTTCTTGCCTTTTTACCTAAACCAGACAGTGCCCATTGCTTGGAAACAGCACGGGGTAACTTCCTGACAGGATGCAATATCATCAGGGTTAATATGAACTGACATGATATGACTGAGGAGGTTAGCGCGGCCGGTACTGACATTTCTGCCCCCGTGTGTTTGTATTATGTGTGCTGCAGTTACGTAGCTCCTTCAAGCAGGCGTTCAGCAAGAAGAAAACTAAATCGCAGTCGGCCCACGATGAGATGGAGGAGATGACCGACTCTCTGCCGTCCTCACCCAAACTGCAGCATGACAACAGGCAAGGCAGTATTGCCACGCTGCGCTCTTCTCCCTCCACCACAGAGTGAGTAAATGTACACACATTCCCTCTCACAGTTCTGTTCATATTAGACATTTTCTTCTGCTGCGGCTGCAGTCTATAATAACTGAAATACACACTCGTCTCATTTATTCCTTTTTCTTCTCTAAATATGTAATTGTCTCTGATGCTTTAACAAATTTCTTCAAACCCTCACTTCACTTTTCTTTTCTCTTTCATCCAACCACTCTGTGTTCATCATTTCTTTACTATTTCTCTACCTGCTGTAGCAAGTGCGTTTGCGATAGCAAGTCCTCCCCCATTTGGACGCCAAAGAAAAAGCTAAATGGTTATGTGGTCTACAAGCACAGATCTCGGTAACAGGCAATGAGTGGCGTGCTCCCTGGGAGTGTGTTTGCAGTGGTTTGTGTTTGTGTGGCGTTCTTCTGCATATTAGTGCGTTGCTCCGGGACACAAACTGAACCAGGACCTTAAAAGTGTCCAGTTCTCAGTTTTGGAAAAGTAGCAGAAGGACTGTAAGATAATGGAAAGAAAAACATGCTTGTTTTGTCAGTCGTGTCAAAAAAAAAAAGTTGTCTGCATCTCACTATAAAAGGTCCAATATATCTATACATATCGATATATAAACATATAGCTGTTTCACAGTCATGCCAGGTATTGTTTGGGTTAAGATACCTGGCATGCGTGGTATCTTAACTCGTATGGTCTCAGCATGCGGAGGTTTTTGACTTAGCAAACACAGCATTTTAACATATCGACCTTTTTAATATCTGCCTGCTGATTACGACAACAACTGAATCTCTGTCATTATGATGACACCACGTCGACCTCTGTAAATCCTGCTGTAAATAAGACCTTTAGTTTACTCTGAAAATGATCTCTTACATTTCAGACTAAACATTAATGTTAAATAAATAAAAGAGCAACCAGTATGCTGCATGGCTGTCACCAATTCTGGCATAAACATCCTGCACATATTGCAATATTTATTTTCCTGTAAGATTGCAAAAATAAAACACTATATTATCAATGGGAGGGATTTGCTTTACCAAGTGCTTAACTTTCCTTGTTCACCCATGTGATATCAGCCTTACATGACCTTCACCACTGACTCAGGTTTCCCTGTGAACTTCAGCTTCCTTGTTCCCCTTAAGTGCACATTCTCCAGATCTGTGTACGTGCTTGGTGTAACCCTAAAGGTGAGCCCTCCTCCTCCCTGTGTGTGAACCCACTTTCAGACTATGTGAATGCACCGAGGCTGAGGCAGAAATCATCCTCCAGCTGAAGAGCGAGCTGAGGGAGAAGGAGCTCAAGTTGACAGACATCCGCCTGGAGGCACTTAGCTCTGCCCACCACCTGGACCAGATCCGAGAGGCCATGAACCGCATGCAGGTGAGGTTCAACTAAACCCAGGTCAATGCTGAACTGTGTTTATTCATATTTGAGCTCAAGCTGCAACAGCATGCACTCCTGTCAGCGTGCCAGGGGCTTATAGTAATGAAAAAATTATATACATTTCAAATGACTTTAATCAGTTTCAGAGGAAGTGTATGAAAACCTTTAATGAAAAACATTTGGTTGTTGCAAACCAGCCAGGGGGCTAGACTTTAGACAATACTGGATGTCTCTAAGTTTTAGTTAAATTTTGTTTTATAAATATTCTTTCACAACATAGCTAGTCACCTGGCGCTCTCACTCTTCAGCTATTAAATTATATTTTCTGGTGTAGTTTAAGATGTGTAACCCAGGTAAATGTACCGCAGCGTCATAATCAAGAACGAAAATGAAACAGTTAGTGACATTTATCTAACTTTTAGTGTACATTTCTAGAAATAAACTACTTTGCCTTAAGACCAAGAGTAAATAAATAAATAAGAGGCACAATAGAAATGTCAGTGTGCTTAATGTGTAGCTGGAACTTGCAGCAAATTGGTATAGCTTCATATTCTGTCTGTCCTGGCTCTGCCCACTGATTAAGACATTATGTATCATTTCTTTTATTTGTGCACTTGGCTGTCTTGCTGTCTTGACCTGGAAGCCCGGCTTTCCCTCTACGTTCAGCCTTTTTGATAAGCTGAGCTGACCCACTGCTAACTCCCTCCTACTTTGGCTCAATTTCATTCAGTTACCTCTGTCAGTCTTTTTTCACCACATTGTGCAAAGTGATGCTGCAGTCTTTCGTAACAGCAGGGTGGACGATATGCGTAACTTTGAGGGGTTTTTTGTGCTTAAGGTCTTATTTTTTAGTTCCTAGTATTGGCGTCTGCAAGCTTTAGTATCAGCAGAGCCATTTTTCTGCAGTTTTTGATCAACAACAAACTGCATAGAGTGACAAAACAGTAATGGAGCCATGCATTTGTTATACATACATTATGAAATTGTAAAATAGCGTGAATGTATCTGTTAGCAGGTTTAGACCTACTCTTAAAATGTTGACAGTTTGAATTTTACTTGACTTTTTGCAAATTAGTTTCAAGTATCTTACTTGGATAAAAAACTTTAAAAGTAATAAAAGTATTGTGGAAGGTGATTGAATCGGGCTACAGCGCGGCTATTACAGCTTTACCTTTTTTCCATCTAGTTTTTTTTTTTTTGCTCTAAGTCACAGGAAGCCACTGGAAATAGGCAAAACACTGACATTAGTATGAGCACACGTTGCTGTTAATTAATTTTCTTCCAGCAAGAGGTGTGTTAACCTTCTGCCAGTACAAACCAAACATGCCTTGCTGTTAATGCATAATCTGTTATTTGGTCAGAAAATGAGTGCTAAATGTTGGAGGGAGGAATAGTGCAAACAGAAATGAACATGATGAGTTGGCAAGATCTCGCAAAAGGTTTGTGAAGAGCACACCTTCCGAACATCTGCATCAAGGTAAACCACACAGTCATTCTGAGAGATACTTACCCTCCACTACCTGCAACAGCAAACTGCTATTGATACTCGATTATGGTATCTGTTGGTTTCATCTAATGTGGTGCAAGAAAGAAGATTAACATTTAATTCAGAAAAGTCAAACTACTACTTCAGGTCCTATAGGATATAAACTTTGGGAAATACAAAAACTTCCAAAAGCCCCTGAACAGGCACTTTATAAAAGAGCATTCATTCTATTTTTAAGCAGTCTAGAAAACCATCCCCTGTTGTCTGATGATTAATAACTGATATCCAGGCCAAGACTTCCTGTTCCACCGGTCATTGTTTGCTGTCCAGCTTTGAATGCAGATAAAGTAAAAAAGCTGATAAAAGCTAAATAGATCTTAGATGAAAGTGGATGGTTTTGAGTTTGTCCATGAGCCAAAGCTTTTCTCTTCTGCTTTCCAGTACTCTACTCCCAGCATAGCCTCTAGCTTACTGCAAACGGACTACCAGCAGAAACCACAGAGCTGTCAGTACCATTTCATATTCAAATGCAAATATATGTGGATAAAGTTTGAATTCGCTGTCGAGGGGAAAACACCTCATGAAGGTGAAATTCAATTGTTTCATTTTCCATGAAGCTGAATTTTTAAAAAGGGGAGTTTCTCCATGAAAGCAAACTCCCATTATTTATGCCAGTACTACTGATGCAGTGTACAAAATCATCCTTTCAAAGCATAGTGTTCACAGAAGCTGTGATATTTTCAAAGGAACACATATTAAAGAATATCCTGAGTCAGTCTGGATGTCTCAGCTAAGTGGATGCTTGTGAATGTGGGCTGCCTATACTCTCCCTGTCAGATGTGGATCTTGTCCAATTTCTTATCTGAGACTTAATCTTCAGTACAAAGAGAGGTTTGAAGATCAAAAAGCTGCCTACAGCCCATAATTCCAGTGACACTGATTCAGAACAACAACAATGCAGGAAATGACCATCTTTTGTTGGAGCAGCCCGTCATTCGGTGTCTTTAAAAGCAGTTTCCGTTAGATTTGCTATGATTTTTTTCATTTACAACACACAGAATGAGATTGAGATGCTGAAAGCAGAAAACGATCGTCTGAAGTCCAGCGGTAACGCAACACCGACAGCCACACCTGTGAAGACAGCCCGGCCGCCCTCTGAGACCTCTAGCACCTCCTCATCCTCCTCACGTCAGTCCTTGGGGCTGTCCCTCAATAACCTCAACATCACAGACACCATCATGTCAGGTGAGTTCAGTGTCAGTGCTGGTTTCTGCAGCCCGTCGATCTGAGGTGTCTGTGTGTAGCAGCACTGCACCCAGCGGTTTGTTCTGAGCAGTGAATGCAGTGGGAGGGCGGATGAATGGAGAAAAACAAACAAAAAGGTTTTTCACAATCAAGACAAAGGATACACAATTAGATGTTTTTGATTATAAAAGGGACTTCTTTCAGCAAGGTTGTATTCATCATCAAGGTTGTATTCATACAATAATACACGAGTTGTGTGTCTTGTGATGCTGAAGGACATCGTTTATAGTCTGCAGTAATTCGTGTTTTTGTGCAGCATCAACTTGGATTAGCTTTCTTCTTTCTTCTACTTCGTTCAATAAATGAGAATTGTGTTTGTGGAGAGAAATGATCCGGATGAGCTGCATGAAATGATGAAATATCTGCCGCTCCCTGCTGTGAGGGTTTGCAGCCAAGCAGGACCTATTACATAATCACTCTTCAATCTCTTCAGGCCTGCTCCTTTTGAGAGCTGGAAAAGTTTGTCCCTCTCACTAGCACTGTAATTAACTTAGAAGGCACAGCCCCCTCTGATGACCTGGCCTCACATTACCCGAACGTGTGGTGAGCCAAGAGCAGCAACATATGGGAAGGCAAGTGGGCTGTTATCACCTGAGCACAGAGCCCTCTGCCAAGGATAGCCAGCCGAATACAAAGTACCCCCTTCCTCTCTCCACAATGGGACTGGAGAAAAAAGAGAATGAATGAGACTTAGGAGGGGAGCTGGTAATGGTGTGGCAAGGACATGTCAAAGATTAAAGGTGACAGGAAAGTAAAAAGTCGCATAAATGAAATATAAAAGGTGTTAAGAGGTCTGATGTCAGCTGAGTGGTTAAAAAATTTGATTTCATACTGATTTTATCCCAGTCTGCTCTCACCGTAGCAGATTCCACATCCTTTCTGAGTGGCTGAACAATTCTTCAGCTAGAAACACTCAAACGAGCTCGTTCCACCAAACAATTTTATAACATCTTTGCCTTTCATTTCTGTTCATACATTATGATTCTGTGCACTTCCTAAAAAAAATCACCATGTATGAGAACACCGACTAAATGTAATTATCATATTAAAGAAAGCTATTAGCTGCATTTTACTTTGGACTCTGTCTGTTTCTAGCTATATTTTGTTGGCAGGCAGAGCAAAAGTTTGTTTTTTTCTGACAGATTCAAGCTGGTTTTTCTTTCTAACATAAAGGTTTGTTTTCAGATATTCTCCTCGATGACAGCTATGAGGGCAACCTACGCAAAGAAGGCCGCAGTGTGCGAATAGTGGTTACCATCAGCAGCGGGCCATATACCACCAAGGTTTGCGAATGATTCCTCCAGGAAACCACTGATTAACCACTGACATTAAACTCTGAGAGGTTCTAGGTTACATTATTATATGTAATATATGTATGTAACTCCTCAGGGTACGCAAAGCCAGGAGTACCTGATTGGGTCTATAGGTGTGAGTGGGAAAACCAAGTGGGATGTCCTGGATGGGGTTATTCGACGCCTCTTTAAAGTAAGCAGAAATCATTTGGCCACATGACATATGTTCCTTACTGAGCTTGCTGTGGTTTTGTAACAGGACTAGCTGATGTAATTAACATTTCAGTGATGAATCTGTGCAAATTAAAGCTCCTGTTGTCATTGTTGATATCATATTCAAATGTCTTTTTAAAAAAAACATCACCACACTGATTACATACTCTTCGAGAGCATTGTAAACCTGGCTGATTGTGCAGCTGTTAAAGTTCCACCGTTCGCCCTCGCTGCAGGAGTATGTGTTCCGCGTGGACCCTCTGACCAGCCTGGGTCTCAGCTCGGACAGTATTGTCTGCTACAGGATGGGTGAGGTGATTCGCTCCCACGCCTCCGAAGTGCCTGAGCTGCTGCCCTGCGGCTACCTGGTGGGTGACAACAACATCATCAAGGTCAACCTTAAAGGTGAGTCAGCTGGGACGTTTTATTTGTGGATTATATTCTTCTTATGGGTGGCCCTGGTAACAATAACGTAAACCTGAGCCTCATTTCCATTCTGCTGTGTAATATTTATATTTCTCTTCCCTTCCTTGCTCATTACAGGTGTTAAGGAGAACAGCATAGACAGCCTCGTGTTTGACACTCTCATCCCTAAGCCCATCATCCAGCGATATCTCAACCTGTTGATGGAGCACCGTCGGATCATCCTCTCAGGACCCAGTGGCACCGGTAAATCCTTTCTGGCTGCCAAACTGGCTGAGTACATCATTTCCCACATGGGGCAGGAAGTGACGGAGCACAATGTGGCCAGCTTCAATGTCGACCAGAATTCCAGCAAAGTAAGAAGAACAAGATTTATTTTATTATTGTTTTTAAAGCTCAGCCAGGCTACAAAGTCAAGCTCAGTCACAATTGTGGCAGATCAGCTACCTGTCCATCGGGCAATTCTGATATAGGTAGCACTATTTAAGCTGCTTTAGCCTGTCCACACCTCCTCCTCTCATACTCACCCTATCAGCATCATATGTGTTGTCATCAATGCCTGCTCCATTTTTGCTGCGTTTACTGAATTCTGATCAATCACAAGTCATTATAATTCATAGTGTATGCACAAACGTTTATCCAGAAGGGAAGAAAGGCTTAGAGACTTGCTAGTGGTACATGTCTTTATATGGATTTTGTACAAAAGTCTGAGGACTGTTACTTTACTTGGTAAATGAACTGATTCTTATATAGCGCTTTTCTACTCTCCCTGGAGTACTCAAAGCGCTCTATACAACATGCCTCATTCACCCAGTCACACCCATTCTCACAAACACTTTAACTACACTTAGTGCTGTCTAACCACATTCACACACATTCATACTCCGATGGAGAGCAACTTGGGGTTAGTATCTTGCCCAAGGATACTTGGCATGCACGCTGGAGGAGCCAGGGATCGAACCACCAACCTTCCGATCAGTAGGTGACCTGCGCTACTTCCTGAGCTGCAGCCACCCCATTTGTTACCTTGTGTTCAAAAATCTTCCAAATTAGTGTTATATCACAAATGAATGAATGTTTTTGTTATACACAGGACCTGCGTCAGTACCTATCAATCTTGGCTGAGCAGTGTAACTCTGAGGAGACAGACACAGAGCTCCCCACTGTGGTCATCCTGGACAACCTCCACCATATCGGCTCCCTCAGCGACATTTTCAATGGTTTTCTCAACTGCAAGTATCACAAATGGTAAGTCAGAAATCTTCCTCTCCTCTACGCTGAAACGCCTTGCAGGGACAAGTCCTACTGTCGGTCACACTTTTAGTCAGGTCAAGTCAATTTTATTTTCACAGCCTAGATTCAGATGTCACAAGTTTGCCTCTCAGCGTTTTTAGTCTGTTCAGCTTCTGTTCTTAAAAGCTGGATTCAAATATGGGAAGGAAAAAATCTTTTATTGGGCAAAAGGAGGGAACAGCTACTCTCTACTAGTACAGTAGCTGGTTTGTAGCAGTGAGATGTATGGATGAATATATTTGTGCCCACTCAAGTCTTTAAAATTGTTTGATGAAACAGTTGTAAACTCACTATAGCAATATATTTATGCGGTATATATTGAAACTCTGTATTTTTCTCTCGGTAAAGCACTCATGTGTGTAATCCTGTGTGTTTGTTTGTCCAGCCCTTACGTTATCGGGACCATGAATCAGGGAGTGTCTTCATCTCCCAACCTTGAGCTGCACCACAACTTCAGGTTTGACACTTTTGACTCTGTTATTCTTTGTGTAACATTGCTGCAGTGTTATTCATTTGTATACCTTACTTTTATTGTGTTTAAAAGCTCCTTCAGTTCTCCAACAGAGAAATAATTTTTACTTTTATTTGCTTTTCCTCCTGCCTGGCTTTGGATCTGTTTGGTTGCAATACTCACAGATCGTAAATGAAACGCATTCTTCCACAGGGAGTGCTCTAATTATGTCTCCTGGATAATTAGCCTTGTTAAATGAGAATTAATAGACTGTGATGCCTGTTCTGAGTGAGGATCATTTCTGCTTGGCATGTTTGACTAGTTGATGATTGGGCAAATACAATATGATTAGAAAGAGATTATTATGAGCCAGAAATTAATTTAATATGAGTTTATTACACAGAATGGAATCCAAACTATGATGGACGAGATGCTGTCATTATCATCTCTAAACGGAGTTGCTTTGATGAGAAATTGGATTTGATGTTGAGCTGATTGATTAGTTTGTGTGCTATGTTTGGCCATTGATCATCTGTTCTATCGTAGGTGGGTGCTGTGCACCAACCACACTGAGCCGGTCAAAGGGTTCCTGGGGCGCTTCCTACGGCGGAAGCTGATTGAGACAGAGATTGATAAGAACATGCGCAGCAATGACCTGATTAAGATCATTGACTGGATCCCCAAGACCTGGCAGCACCTCAACAGCTTCCTGGAGGCACACAGCTCCTCTGATGTTACCATAGGTCAGGTGTCACACACACACACTAGTGTGTGTTCTCTTTGTCTAATACTGAACTCTCTTTTGTGCCTTATTTTAGCCACTCTGTGTCAGTGTACACAAATATTAATCAGATATTTTAAAGTCATTGGTAATCATGTAAATAAAGTTTTTCTGTATGTCGTCTCTTTAGCAGCTTGTTAGTTTTAACTGTGCACCATGTCATTGATCTTTGCTTCACTCATCATCCTCCCTTTTTTTTTTTTTTTTTTCCCCCCCGGCCC